>JAZKJV010001199.1:272500-277500 GCA_037367405.1 Ottelia alismoides | reverse complement strand
TTTTTTCGAAAAATACCGCCATGTATATTCATCTATATATCCCTCCTATATGTCATTCCAATTTCGTCAGAAACAGAGACTTCTACGCCCTCCATCCAGAACTAGTAGATTACAACAATTCTAAGACCGTTAAAATTACATGTTCTAGATGGATGGCGTAGGAGTCTATGTTTCTGAGGAAATTGGAATGACATATAGGAAGGATATATAGATGAATATACATGGTGGTATTTTTCGAAAAAAATAAAAAAAGTGGAAGTTATAGGGACGGGTGCATGTAAAATTACATGCACCCGGGTGCATACTCCCTATCCTCTCTCTCTCTCTCTCTCTCTCTCTATATATATATATATATATATATAGGATGAAGAGCTTGCACCAAGGTGCATGTAATTTTACATGCACCGAGGCTTATATCTTCCATATTTTTTATCTTTTTGAAAATATCACCACGTATATTCTTCTTTATATCCCTTCAACATGCCATTTGAATTTCTTCAGAAACAGACACTCCTATGACCTCCATCTAAAACATGTAATTTTAATGGTCTTAGAATTACTGTAATCGACCTATTCTAGATGGAGGGCATAGGAGTCTCTGTTTCTGACGAAATTCGAATGGCATATTAGATGGATATATATATATATATATGAATATACATGTGATATTTTCTAAAAAAGTAAAAAAATGTAGAAGATATAAGCCCCGGTGCATGTAAAATTACATGCACCAGGGTGCATACTCACCATATATATATATATATATGTGTGTGTGTGTGTGTGTGTGTGTGTGTGTGTGTGTATGGGAAAAGGGAGTATGCTCCCTAGTTGTACCCTCATTTTTTAATTTCTTTGGAAAATAAAAATTTGTAAATTCATCATTATATCCCTCTCACATTCTATTAAAATTTCATCAGAAACAGAGATTCCTACGGCCTCCATCCAAACAGGGTCGATTTAAAAAATCCTGCGACCGTTAAAAAAATGACGTATGGATGGAGGGCTTAGGAGTCTCTGTTTCTGACGAAATTTTAATAGAATGTTAAAGGGATATAGTGATGAATACGAATTTTTATTTTCCAAAGAAATAGAAAAATGAGGGAAAAATATGGGTGGGAGTAGCCAATTGACTACAACCTGGGTGTAGCCTCATTTAACCCTATATATATATAGGATTTTTATCGTGAGAGCATTGTGCTCATTTGCGTTAAAATGAGCCCATCATATCCACCGTTAGATCAAACATTTAAATCCCATGATTTTAGGAGCGATAATTGTAATGAGAAGTGCTTTAATTTTGAATCGTAATGAAATTTCCTAAATAGCAATATACTTTTTTGGTAACGTTTGCTATTGTATTGAGAATAAACTCAATTTGTCACATTTCGAGAGAGGAGCGATCGATTCCAACGCAAGATGGGAGGTTTGTGATTCGATTTCATGATTTGATCGCTTTTTTCTATCATAATTTCGTTGTTTTAATGATATTTTGATTTTTCTCAAGGTTTGTTTTGGGATTAAAACGACGAGATGATGAATTCAATAATATTTATTTTATGAATACTGCATATTTTGATCGTAAGCAATGTTTATTCGAGAAGCATGATTGAAATATGAGAAAGTTGTATTCATAGTATTGATTTTTATTCATTTTGATACATGATTTGTAGTCCTAATTGATTTTTTATCGAAGGTAATTTGATTTCATATAATAAAAAGTTAGAGTAAATACTGTTGTTATTTTTCATGCGTTTGAAAATATATTGAGTTACTGATGTATTTAAGTAATTTACTTATAAGATATTTTATGTTACTAATGCTAACACAATTAGTTACTGATATAGAATTAAAAGTTACGGATTTTTTTCGAAAAAATAAATCTACTTACTTTCGAAAGAGTAAATTCTTACTGATATGAATTCCGAAGTTTACCTTACTGATCTCAATTCAGTAAGTTACTTAAGTAGCTCATCAAATTAACTATGCTTCACATTGAATTACTATTATAAATACAATACATTACAAGTTACTTGTCATATAACAAACATTACTAACAATTCATTACAGCTTACTTATCATTGAATGATTCTCACTGAAGCGAGTATATTGTTGAGTTACTTTTCTTTATAAAATTCTTACTATTCACGGATATAAAATAGTACTGAAATAAGTATCTTCCTAAAACATTACTTGAAATTTCTATCTAATATGTATTATTTTCCAATTTCTTGATATTTTGTTTTTTTAAATGATCAATTAACTTATTGTTTCTTGTAGAACAATGCATCAATTTGGTGTCTTGAAGAAGCTGCTGTTATGCCGAGGAGCGAGAGCAAAACAACATCATCTAAATGGACTAGAAGACAACAGTTGAAATTTAGATGTTCACCATATAACAATAATTAAGTAATTTATGTGTGAGTTTCAGTAACATTTGACGTATTACAAGTAATTAAATAGGCTACATAATTATAGAAGGTGCGATTCGATAGTAATTCAAAATAAAAACAAGTAAGATGTATATAGAAGCAGTAACATGTAATAAATTGTAGGTAAAAGAAGGTAATGGAATAAGTAAGTTGGAATAAGTATAAAAAATCACGTGACCAGTAACTTATGTATTGCTATCAGTAACACTCGATACATTATAAGTAATTAAAATGTTATATAAGTAATTAAGAGGTGCTTTAATAAGACCCAAAGTATTAAGTAACTATAACATTAGTAACAATCAAAATGACTTTAGTAAAATGAACATTTGTAATCGGTACTTATTGCATGGACTTTAGTAATTCACATACTTAATTACTGATCTCACAACAATAATTACTTGAGAACTGAATATATATTACTTGAGTAATATGAATAAATTACTGGTCTCTGTACAATGTAATATTACAAATGTAAAATACTGACAACTATTTCAGTATTACTGATCTCGCAACACATAATTACTTGAGTACATTATTTACATTACGGATCAAATGTACAATGACTATTTCTTCGGTACGAAATTAATGATTTAAATATATCTTTCCAAAACCTTCTTCTTTTTTTTAAGAACTCAATATAATTGGAAATATAAGAGGCTCAAATGTATTAATATCCTCCAAAACTGTCCTCCTTCGAAATAGGCAACCTTTAAGATAGAAGAACATGTGAAGAGCCTACATTTGGTGCTTACCAAACTCAAATGGGCATAGAGCTCTCTGGATAAGCCATATATATATATATATATATATATATATATATATATATATATATATATATATATATATATTGCTGCCCCCAGGGAGTAGCCAACTTGGCTACTCCCACCCCTATTTTTCCCTCATTTTTTATTTTTTTGGAAAATAAAAATTTGTATATTCATCATTATATCCCTCTCACATTATATTAAAATTTCGTCAGAAAGAGAGACTCCTACGTCCTCCATCCAAACATTGTCAATTTAAAAAATCCTGCGACCGTTAAAAAAATGACCTCTGGATGGAGGGCTTAGGAGTCTCTGTTTCTGACGAAATTTTAATAGAATGTGAGAGGGATATAATGATGAATATACAAATTTTTATTTTCCAAAAAAATAAAAAAATGAGGGAAAATAGGGGTGGGAGTAGCCAAGTTGGCTACTCCCTGGGGGCAGCCCCACTTTACCCTATATATATATATATATATATATATGGGAAAAATGGGGCTCCCCCCTAAGGGTAGCCAACATGGCTGCCCCCACCCCATTTTTCACAAAATTTTTTTATTTTTTTGAAAAAATATCACCATGTATATTCATCCCTATATCCCTATATGTCATTCGAATTTCGTCAAAAACAGAGACTCCTAAGACCTTTATCTATACGTCATTTTTTTAACGGTCGCAGGATTTTTTAAATCGACCCTGTTTGGATGGAGGCCGTAGGAGTCTCTGTTTCTGACGAAATTTTAATAGAATGTGAGAGGGATATAATGATGAATATATCAAATTTTTATTTTCCAAAAAAATAAAAAAAATGAGGGAAAAATAGGGGTGGGAGTAGCCAAGTTGGCTACTCCATGGGGGCTGCCCCATTTACCCCATATATATATATATATATATATATATATATATATATATATATATATATATATATAGAGAGAGAGAGAGAGAGAGAGAGAGAGAGAGGTAAATGGGGCTGCCCCCAGGGAGTAGCCAACTTGGCTACTCCCACCCCTATTTTCTCCTCATTTTTTTATTTTTTTTTGGAAAATAAAAATTTGTATATTCATCATTATATCCCTCTCACATTATATTAAAATTTCGTCAGAAACAGAGACTCCTACGGCCTCCATCCAAACATGGTCGATTTAAAAAATCCTGCGACCATTAAAAAAATGACGTCTGGATGGAGGGCTTAGGAGTCTCTGTTTCTGACGAAATTTTAATAGAATGTGAGAGGGATATAATGATGAATATACAAATTTTTATTTTCCAAAAAAATGAAAAAATGAGGGAAAAATAGGGGTGGGAGTAGCCAAGTTGGCTACTCCCTGGGGGCAGCCCCATTTTACCCATTATATATATATATATATGGGTAAAATGGGGCTGTCCCCAGGGAGTAGCCAACTTGGCTACTCCCACCCCTATTTTTCCCTCATTTTTTCATTTTTTTGGAAAATAAAAATTTGTATATTCATCATTATATCCCTCTCACATTCTATTAAAATTTCGTCAGAAACAGAGACTCCTAGGCTCTCCATCCAGACATCATTTTTTTTAATGGTCGCAGGTTTTTTAAATCGACCATGTTTGGATGGAGGCCGTAGGAGTCTCTGTTTCTGACGAAATTTTAATAGAATATGAGAGGGATATAATGATGAATATACAAATTTTTATTTTCCAAAAAAATAAAAAAATTAGTGAAAAATAGGGGTGGGAGTAGCGAAGTTGGCTACTCCCTGGGGGCAGCCACATTTACCTCTCTCTCTCTCTCTCTCTCTCTCTATATATATATATATATATATATATA
>JAZKJV010001199.1:0-270000 GCA_037367405.1 Ottelia alismoides | reverse complement strand
TATTAATATTATAATTTCATTTTTTAATGATTTTTCATCTCTATCGATAATGTTTATTTTGGGATAAAAATAATGAGATGACGTGTTTAGTAATATTTACTTTTATGAGTGCTGGACATTTTTTTATCAAAAGCAATATGTATTCGAGAAGATTATTGAAATATGAGAAAGTTGTGTGCATAATATTAATTTTTATTCTTTTCAATACACGATTTGTAGTCCTAATTGATTTTTTATCAATAGTATTTTGATTTCATATAATAAAAAGTTATAATAAACACAATTGTTACTTTTCATGCATTACTTTGAAGTTATAATGAGTTACTGATATATTTACTTAATTTACTTATAAGATATTTATATTACTATTACTAACACAATTGTTACTTTTCAGGCAATACTTTGAAGATATAATGAGTTACTAATGCATTTACTTAATTTACTTGTAAAATATTATTGTGTTAATATTCCTAACATAATTGTTATTTTTTCATGCGTTACTTTGAAGATATATGATAAATCCCTTATTCTCACTCTTTGTTCTTTTATTTTACCTATTTATCTTGGCAAATCAACATATAAATAGGTGTAAATATAATAACATAGCAAATTGCATGCATCTGTTAATATTGATAAATAGCAAGTATTTGTGTAAAAATAAAAGAATAAAAGAAAAGAAAAATTAAGAAGATATTTAGAATAAATACAGAGTGACCCGAACCCCAAGAGAAGGTCAAGCCTTGACCTAATCGTCAAGTAAAATAAGTAGAGAAATATAGGACCTACTTTGTATTGCACATATGAACTGTATTCATAAATAATTATTTTTGAGCAAAATAAATTTAAATCATTACGTTTATCTCCTTGCATATATGTCTAAAAATAAAATTAAATAAAATAAGATTTAGAAAAATTAAAGAAAAATAAATAGATTTCCTCTTTCGTTGTAGAAAATACATGTATATATATAACAATCGTCATTTATTTTATACTTGTAAATAGTTTGTAAAAATCCACTAAAAATTATTTTATACCTCTAAAAATATGCTATAAATAAATAAGACATAAAATTAGGGTATTTTTGTAAAAATAACAAAATAAAAATATTTTTGTACATAATACATATGTATAGTATACTGTATATAACATTATATATTGTATATACACTAATTTATTTTTCTTAAAATAATTAAAAATCATAGAAAACTCTTTGAAAAATAATAAACAATTTTCATTTTATTTATTTTTCATTTAAATCCATTTATTATTTGTAGTTTAATTATCTTTATTTTTCTCTTTTGTTTTGTTTTGTAGCGTATTTTGTCTTCATTCTAGGTGGCCCCTGATTGAACCACCTAAGATTGTTGACTTTGGTCAACTAGTCCCCTCGGGAGGCCTTCCTCGTCGAATCGCGTTTCGTTCGAACTTCGCCATTTTCTCCAGACCTGATTCGATACCTTTTTCACCCAAATTTTTTTCTCGGAGTATAGAGGCCGGATCCGTAATCTTCGCCCAGCACTCTTCTCTTCGATCCGAGCCTCGGTTCGCGGGCCATGCCTCCTCCATGTCGGACCCCCAAGCCTATATATATTGCGCCACCCCCTCCTTTTACTCCACCCTACACCACCACCTCTTGCCTACTAGCCTACCTTTCCCAGAGTGACAACGAGTGTGAGGAAGGACGTTAGAGCCTTTTCGTGCGTGCATGCCCTAGGCCAGGTGAGGGAGAACCTCAGCTCCGCCCGGTGAGGGAAAAATGGGGCAGGGGGAGATAAGTTAGCTCCCCCTAGAGGGCAACCACATTTCCCCCTATATATATGATTTTTATCCAATGAACCCTGTGCCCATTAGAGTTGGGATGAGCACCCAATTGTAGCCGTCCATCCACACGATTCAATCACCCAAAAATAGGAACAGATTTTTATAATAGAATAAAAGAAAAATAGAAATTTAAATATTTTTAAAAATATATTTACATTTCTGGAAAGTGGTAGGCACGTGTATACGATTGGTAAAATCTATCGTTTTATTCCAAAATAAGGCTATTGTTTCGTACCAACGCTAAGTGTATGTTATTTGTTTTCATGATTTAATCATTTATTTATATTATAATTTCAATTTTTAATGATTTTTCATCTGTATCGATAATGTTTATTTTGGGATAAAAAAGAGTGAGATGACGCGTTTAGTAATATTTACTTTTATGAATGCTGGATATTTTTTTATCAAAAGCAATATTTATTCGAGAAGATTATTGAAATATGAGAAAGTTGTGTGCATAATATTAATTTTTATTCGTTTCGATACACGATTTGTAGTCCTAATTGATTTTTTTATCAATAGTATTTTGATTTCATATAATAAAAAGTTATAATAAACACAATTGTCACTTTTCATGCACTACTTTGAAGTTATAATGAGTTATTGATGTATTTACTTAATTTACTTATAAGATATTTATATTACTATTACTAACACAATTGTTACTTTTCATGCAATACTTTGAAGATATAATGAGTTACTAATGCATATACTTAATTTACTTGTAAAATATTATCGTGTTACTATTGCTAACATAATTGTTATTTTTTCATGCTTTACTTTGAAGATATAGGATAAATCCCTTATTCTCACTCTTTATTCTTTTATTTTACCTATTTATCTTGGCAAATCAACATATAAATAGGTGTAAATATAATAGCATAGCAAATTGCATGCATGTGTTAATACTGATAATTAGCAAGTATTTGTGCAAAAATAAAAGAATAAAAGAAAAGAAAAATTAAGAAGATATTTAGAATAAATACAGAGTGACCCAAACCCCAAGAGAAGGTCAAGCCCTGACCTAATCGCCAAGTAAAATAAGTAGAGAAATATAGGACCTACTTTGTATTGCACATATGAACTGTATTCGTAAATAATTATTTTTGAGCAAAATAAAATTAAATCATTACGTTTATCTCCTTGCATATATGTCTAAAAATAAAATTAAATGAAATAAAAATTAGAAAAATTAAAGAAAAATAAATAGATTTCCTTTTTCATTGTAGAAAATACATGTATATATATAACAATCGCCATTTATTTTATACTTGTAAATAATTTGTAAAAATAAACTAAAAATTATTTTATACCCCTAAGAATATGCTATAAATAAATAAGACATAAAATTAGGGTATTTATGTAAAATAACAAAATAAAAATATTTGTACATAATACATAGGTATAGTATACCTGTATATAACACTATATATTGTATATACACTAATTTATTTTTCATAAAAATAATTAAAAATCATAGAAAACTCTTTGAAAAATAATAAACAATTTTCACTTTATTTATTTTTCATTTAAATCCATTTATTATTTTTAGTTTAATTATCTTTCTTTTTCTCTTTTGTTTTGTTTTGTAGTGTATTTTGTCTTCATTCTAGGTGGCCCCTGATTGAACCACCTCAGATTGTTGACTTTGGTCAACTAGTCCCCTCGGGTGGCCTTCCTCGTCGGATCACGTTTCGTTCGAACTTCGCCATTTTCTCCAGACCCGATTCGATACCTTTTTCACCCAAATTTTTTTCTCGGAGTATAGAGGTCGGATCCGTAATCTTTGCCCAGCACTCTTCTCTTCGATCCGAGCCTCGGTTCGCGGGCCACGCCTCCTCCATGTCAGACCCCCAAGCCTATATATATTGCGCCACCCCCTCCTTTTCCTCCACCTTTTGGCAACACCACCACCTCTTGCTTACCAGCCTACCTTTCCCAGAGTGACAACGAGTGAGAGGAAGGACGTTAGAGCCTTTTCGTGCGTGCATGCCCTAGGCTCGGTAAGGGAGAATCTCAGCTCCGCCGCGAGGAGCCAAGCCTCTGGTTGCACCAAACATCGAGGACAAGACAACCGTGGATGTTCATCTACAACCCTAGGCATCTTCTTCTACCTTCAGGTATCTTCTTCACCTTCCATCTCTGTTCAAATTCGTCATACATCAGAGAAACAGAGCATCTCCGACATACTCATTTCACATCTTGTTTCCCTATCGTCCGACGTAACTTCACCCTGCTCCGACTACCTTCTGCTTCTTCATTACTCCTTGCATCCTTCCATCGACTCCAATCATCAGACTGGAGTTGCTTAGCAGGTTCGATCCTCCCCTTCACATGTGACATGTCTCGTTCACTGATCCCCCTTTGGCTCGCTATGCTTTTGGTGTCTTAACCCTCGTCGGGGTACTCCCCTCTAAGCATACATCGATTCCTGCAGGGTTGGAAGACATTTGGATCTCATATGGAGGTTGAAGGTATCAGAGAAGAGATCCAAGTCGACCATTCACCCCCAGGGCCCCTCGCTTGGTCCTAGGCCATTCTGAGCTTCCCAGACATCGCGGAGCATCAATGTCATCATCTTCCATCTTCTAGCAGCTCATGAGGACATCAGAGACGCGCACAATTGATGGTGGAAACTCATCGGAGGCGAGTTATTCCCCGATCTCCCAGACGATCTCTCCACCATCCGATCGAAGGCTCCCCCAGTTCTAATCTCTACCGTCCATCTACGGGAGAGCCTCGGTTGGTAGATCCATTTGAGGATCCCATATGTTCCCTTCATCGTCGAAGCGTCATCCGTGAAGCATAGCCATCAGATCTTAAGTGGAACAACCTCGGTCGTTGGATCGCGCCCAATAAGCGGTAAATTGTCCTTAGACCTCTCTCTGTTGTGTTTTTATTGTCTAGTCCTGTAAATATATGTGGTAGTTTAAAATAGTCTGGTCATTTTGCATGTGGACCCTTGTTATTTATAGTATTTGTGTTTGTCCTATTTGTATGAACTCATGTGATTGGATGAAGTCAAGCAAGCAAAAGGCCCACTCACCCTCAGACGTAAATGGGCAGTGTCTAAAATAAAAAAAAGTCCCACGTGCATGTCTGGTATATTTTCATGTTCTATCCTGGAATATATAGATGTTATGCTTTTAGGAGAACTTTTTGATATTTTTATTTATACCCCTGTGCGTGGGTTATTCAGCATGTGCATTATTAATAGGATATTTTGCGCTATTGGCCCTACGTTTCTTGCCCATGTTAATAATTGGCCTGTGAACTTTATAGTAGTTGCAATTAGGTCCCTACATACTCTGTATCTTGATTTTAATTAAATAATTACAAGTTAAGTCCAAAAATTATGAAAAATAATACTGTGAGCTCTCCTAACATGTATTATTTATAGTAGGTTTTGGTATTAATTTTGTTGAGTACTTTATTTTCTAAAAATAAAAAACCATAAAAAATCTCACTGTCTATTTTAGAAAATACACAAAAAATAAAAAATTGTCTGAAAAATTCCAAAATAATTAGTGTTTGTTTTTTATTTTGTCTCCAGTACCATTTTTGTGTTAAAAATCCTTATAAAAATCATAAAAACTATAGAAGACTCGGAAACTCATAAAAATCATTAAAAATTCTAGAAAAATAAAAAAAATAGGATTTCAATTTCTTTTTGTAGCATTTTCTTCATATTTTCTCATAAAATTTCCTTCCAGGACATTAGGATAATTTAAATATTTTTAAGTGTAATTTTGTCCTGATTGTGCATTGTTTCACTATTTTGCTCTTATTTGATTTTTATAAAATATAAAATAGGAAAAATCCCATAAAATATCAAAAAATATGAATATTTGAAAAAACATAAAAATATTATTATTTCTGATTTTTGATCATTTTTTACCTTAATAAAAATTGTAAAGGCTTGCTTTAGTGCTTTATTGCTTTATTTCTCTTGCTTGGCTCCTCTTATTTTAAGAATATAAAATTTTGAAAATAAAAAAATTAACAAAATTATGCATTTTCTGGCATGATTACCAACTACTTCGTACATTTTCGTGCTCCTTGAGTTCGACCCTGGTCGCTATACCAGGTTAAAATAAAATAGCGGAGACCACTAATATTGATTTTGATTGTCTTATCTTGTGATTTGAGTGGTTTCTTATTTTGTTGTTGATTTTCATTTCGTGATTTGGGTCGCGACAACATGGTTATTATCATATACTTAACCCGAGTCGCGAAACGTGTCATCAGAATGGCCTGTTGCCGGGGAGCAAGCTTTGTAGTCTTTTCATATTTTCTGCCTATTTTTTATCTCTATCTGTTATAATGGTTTTCTAACTCATTTATGTTTCTCTTTTTGTGCGAGGAACTACCCGAGGACACTTTGGAGGAGACACGTGCCTGAGGAGGAGCAGGAGCTGAGCAGGAGGTAGTTATAGCATTAGAGATTAGTTAAAGTAGATTAGTTTCTTTCCATCTCATTTATTATTGTTATAATAATACAAGATGCTCAAACGCTTCTGGACACTTGAGACTTATCGAGATCTGTTTCATCGAGCACCGGTGTGCTCGGGGGACCTCACCGTGTTTTTGGCTGGTTTTGTTTTCTCGAATTTATTTCTATTTGATTCCTGAAGATTTTGGCCCCTAGACTTAGGATTTTCTCTTGATTGCGATGTAAATAATTAAGGCCCAATCCCTAATAGATTGCTTGCACCTGTATTTTGTAATTAGACCTTATTAATAATCCATAATAAAAAGTTAGTTCAATTAGACTCGAGTCCACGTGCCATGAGGAACCACAAACAGCTCTAGCAGGCCCCGTTGTGGCGGGCACCGAGTGGTTCCCAAGATCGAGTCCACGTGCCATGAGGAACCACATACAGCTCTAGCAGGCCCCGTTGTGGCGGGCACCGAGTGGTTCCCACCGAGTGGCACCGAGTGGTTCCCACATACAGCTAGCTACCGTTCTTCGCGATCATTAGAAGTTGCTCGTCTAATGCCATTTTCTTTGTGCATCATATAGATTAGTTTCAATCCTGTCTATATAAATTTATGCATAGATCACCCTACATGTAGAGTTTTGGCGATAGGTACACAATTCTAACTTTGCATGCATCATAGTGTTTGATCACGCATCGGTTTTTTTGAATTCCTCCCCCTATTTTTGATTAAATAACACTAGAAAATCAAAAAATTCGTTAGGCATTGTTTGTTATTGAAAAATACCTAAAACGAGATAGCAATAAAATTTAAGACTACTAATGCAAACTTGATCTTAAAAGAAATTTCACTTAAATTTTCTTTGGGAGAGTCATCCCCTTCTTGTTTGGTTTGCTTGAGCAAGAGAATGACCCACATACTATGATAGAGCCACACCCGAACTTCCATTAGACTACTAGTCTTGGAGTTAGTCGTTCTCCAGTGAGGATCTCTCTGGTATCCGATAAAGCAGGTCGTGATGTCCTTAACAGAATGAGTTGATCGGGTAGTCAGTAAACGGCCCACAACTTATACTGGCTGGGAAAGATCTAGCTTTGGGATCGGGTCGGTCTCCTGGGAGAATCGGGTTCCTAACAACTAGCTTAATTGCTATGCAAGATTGACTTATCACCTAAAATAAAATCGACAAGATAAACAACAACCTTTATGATCATAAGCTCTCATGTTGAGTAGGAGAAATTGGGGTTTGATTTCTCATCTTATTTGCTTACCAGATCTCATCCTCACTCATTCCCAGATCACGATGATGGGATAGAGATCCCTTAGGCTGCCTCTGGTAGCACCGCTCTCGAGCACTCCGACTCACTCATCTAGGGAGGTTCTGAAGAGCTTAGACCAGCTCTCTGAACCTGAGTTCAATTTCACCCTATTCCCCCTCGAACACCCTTCTTCGAGTCTTGAGGTATCCGAGTAGAGACCAGCAACACAACTATTTGTTCATTTGATGTCAGTTGAGTTCGGGTCTTTTGCCTTTACAGAAACCCGTGAGATGTCCAGCAGTAACGGACGCACCGATGGGCGGCCCCAAAGTTCTATGTATGTTCTAGATTAGGGTGTCATCAACAACACATTGTTAGCCTCCCTAGAAGAGATGAATTCAAGATCAGGAAGCATTTATGGTAGATGTCCGTCAGGAGTTACAGCAGATGCGAGCCAACAGAGGAGAGCCACAGAGACAAGCCGGTGAGGATATACCCGTAGCTGGAGGAGGAGCATGAGGACAACCAGAAGAACTACATGATCTACCCCGACCCGCTAGGACAATGAGGGAGTTGCATAACCTTGGTGCAACCCTCACCCATCGATGGATCCAGCTTCCGATAATTCTGGGAGACTTCAAGCTCGGCCCCTAGACCATTCCGATCTTGCCCAAGTTCCATGGGCTAGCCACCGAGGAGTCGCATTTGCATCTACAAGAAGTCGAGATTATCTGCAACACTGTCCACGACAAATTCGTGGACGTGGACACCATCAAGATGATGGCATTTCCATTCTCGCTCGTCGACAGAGCAACCTACTGGTTGAAGCTTTTGTGGAGATACATTACTTCGTGGGAGCAACTTTGGACCGAGTACTTGAATAAGTACTATCCACTCGGTCGGATGAATGCAGCGAGATCTCTGATCAACAACTTCATCATGATCCCCAACGAGCAGTTCCATGAGGTGTTGGATCGATTCCATGATCTCATCGACCGGTGTCCACATCACGACATATGCAAGCCCAATATTGTCCAGAGTTTCTTCTCTGGGCTGACAGCAAAGTTGCAGGGGCTTGTCAATACTTCTTGTTGGGGCTCCTACTTCGCCAAAGATGAGGACCAGGTCTAGGACATCTATGAGGAGACGACCGAGAACTGTATAGTGATGTCCCAGACTAGGCTCTACACACAAGCGAAGCCCCTACCACAGGTCATGTCTTATCAGAGGATAGCACGGGTTGATGCGGGTCCATCCACTTCGTCATCAACAGCAGCACAAGCAGAGTCTTAAGCCGCTGACATCGGCATCATCAGTGAGAAGTTGGACCGCATAAAAATTATAGAGAGGAAGCAGTACCAGGGCATGATGCAAATCGACTAGTTGGCACAGATTTTGAGTAACCTGAAGACCAAGATCATGTGTCTCCAGGAGGCACAGACGGCTTCTTAGCCCCATCTCAGGTCATGGGCCGATCCTAGCAGCAGCTACTCGTCCCAGCACTCCGTCTAGTACTGACAGGTTCACCACATCTAGGGATGGGCATGGGCCAGGCTGGGCCGAGCCCTGAAGGGCTCAGGCCCAAGCCTGTTTAAAAAATTCGAGCCTTGGGTTGGGCCCTATCCCACAATTTTTTTCTATTCGGCCCAAGCCTAGGCTCGACCCATCTATTGATCATAGGTCCATGGAAGAATTGTAATGGGTTGTGGGAGGTCGCGGCGGTGAGTGACGATGTCTACCTGTCTAAGGCCTATTTGGAGGGGGGGTCGGGCTAGTACACTGGCTAATTACCATCGAATATGCTCTTTATTCACTCTTAGAATCTATGCAGACATATTGACATTTCTGAAGCTTGATAAAAAATGGTCAGCAAATCGTATGGAACTCTACCCATATACCATCTCTGATATCAATTTTGTTTTGTGTGGATTGCAACCATCTCGATTTTCTACGAGATTTATGTCGATTCCTTGGATCAATCATCAACAGCTTAATGATCATCTCCGTCCCAGGGGTTTTGCGCAGAATATAGTTGTTGCTCCCTCATCTACAAATTTATCGTCAGCTTCTGTTATCTCTATGGCAGCCTTCAATTTAAGGTTGGGGTACGATTTCTCATGATTCCATAGATGAGTTGTGCTTTTCCAGTTTGAGTGTACAAACCCTCTCTGACAATGCTTGCACTTTGTCATTGTAATAACCTTATTAACCTTATGTCCCTCCTTAGTAATCATCTCCATATCAGAATTTATCTGATCAAAGTGATCCCAAACATTGGACTTTGGTGTCCTTTCTTTTCTCTTCCTTGGTGTGTTATCACCTCCATTGGAAATAGAAATATCTCGATTGCCATTCATAATACAAGAGGCTAAATAGCAACGAAATTCGAGGATCTAAAAGAGGGGAAAAGGAGCGGAGTCCAGAGACTGAAAAAACCTAAAACAAAAACACTGAGAACCACACCAACACCTGAAATATAAGATCCTCTATATATGGCAGAGATCTTGTGAATACGCTTAAGAATATGACATGACATTAAAACCATGTAGGAGTGAGCGATGAATATCACAAACAACAAGCTTAAGACATACACCCATGACGGATATTGATTGACAGAGCAAAGCCCCAACCTGGGATATATGTTGGATCGGGCTGGGCCCTCAGGTCGGGCAGTGGGCTAATATCGGGTCGGGCCCTCGGGCCGGATCAGGCCGAGCTGAGCCAAGCTCGAGCCCCGCCCAAAAAAAATTAGGCCCAATACTTTGGCCCAAGACAGACCCATTATCCATTTGGGCTTGGGTCGGGCCGGGCCGGCCATTCCGATGCTCATCCCTAACCACATCCAGGCGGAGCCGGTCCAGCAGTTGCAGCACCCCTACTCTCAGCCACCGCCATCTTAGGACACTCAGATGGTGGTGTATCATCCGGATCATCCCCTGGCAATCCTTCCCCCCTCCTCGTACGAACAAGAGATGTTGATGGAAGTCAATGGGATTTGGTTTGACCAGCAACAGTCCAGGATCTGTCGTGATCATCCCAGATTCAGGTGGCCTACCAGAGGTGCCTCATCCCAACAACAGCGTCTAGTTCCGAGTGATCAGACCTAGTCAGCAACAACAACAACCCTAGTACTCCCACCAACCACCATACTACCAGTCGGGTCCTCGTCCCTACCAGCAGGGACAATAGTGGAGGCAGCAGCAGTAGCCTCAGTACCAATTCACTCAGCCTCCCCCTCAGCAGTTCCATCAGCCTCATTTCCAGCGAGGCAACCCATCTGGTTCTCATGGGCCAGCCTATGAGAACCCAACTCTTGATGATCTAGCCCACCTACTTTTAGACAAGCAGGCATCTTTCAATGCGAGATGGACAAGTTAAGGCAAGGGATGAGGGAGATGATGAAGGGCAAGGCTGCCATACCTGCTCAGATTGAGTCCAATCCGAACAACCTCAAGAGGAAATCTGAGTAGCTACAATTCACAGAGACGACCACTCTAGTGAGTCATTGGGTGACATTTCTTCTTATATATATGATGTTGATTTTGTCACACTTAGGAGTGGTAGGTTGCCAGCCGGCGGTACCTCGTTTGAGCGACGACACCACAATGAGTCGTGAGTGCCAGACGAGGAGGATAGCGATGCTGATGCCGCTAATGATGATGATGATGATGATGATGATGATGATGATGATGATGATGATGATGGTGTTGACGCCACCAAGGATGTTGATCCAGCCGATGGTATTTAGGCTGTCACTTCCCCAGATGCAGTTGGTGGTACTGATGCCACCATCCTTCCAGATGTTGAGCCATTGTGCGATGTTGATGTCGCGAAGTCTGATGCCGTGGGTGGTACGGATGCCACCATTTCTACTCCAGTTGTGTTTTCTCCAGTCTCTGCACCTTCCGACCATATGAAAAAGAACAAAAAAATTAATAAAGGAAAGGTTTCTTCATCTTCAAGTCCAAATGTTATGCATGATGATACTTGTATGGATTCCATTCATTCTCAACAGCAGGAACCTGTTCCTAGCCCTCTATCTGAGGAGGGCCTAACTATCCCCTTCCCTCAAGTACTCCTCTTGGTGAAGGGGAATAAAAAAGAAAATCCAAAAGAGATCAGCAGTTAGAGTTCAACCAGCATATGATAGACAAATTTCACATTCATCTGACTCTACCAGAGGCACTTGAGAACATACCTCTCTTCCAGAAGAATTTGAGAGAGAAGACCACCATTCGCAGGAAGAAAAGGAGCCATCATGCAGAGATCCATGTGCTGACCCGTGCCACCTGCTTTGCCATCCAGAACCGTCTCCCAACCAAGAGGCTAGATGCAGGAGCTCCCTATGTCAGATGCCACATTTATGAGTATATATTTGATCATACTCTATTAGACAACAACTCTTCCATCAACCTCCATCCGACAGCCTTACTCGACCGATTCGAGTTTGGCCCTCTTTGACAGAGCAGGACAGTCCTTTAGTTTGCTGATAGATCTGTCAAGAGGCCGAAGGAGTTGTTGAAGGATGTGTTCATCACAATTCAAGGCCTGGAATTCCTTGTGGACTTCGTTGTGTTAGACATGGAGATCCCTGAAGCTGTGACCGATACCCCTATCATTTTAGGATGCCCCTTCTTGGCTACTGCCACAGCGGTGTCCGATCATGATAGCGGGAAGGTGTATGTTTGTGTCGAACGTGAGAGTATACAAATAGAGATGATCAACAAGATTAGAGCATAAGATTCAGCTTGCTCAGATCCGTTTAGTGATGCAAAGCAGACAACAGAGGCAGAGCGAGACATACACCAAGAGTATGACTTTGCAACTATTGATGATGGAGCTGCTTGGTCTGACCCTGTTTCACGAGCCTTTCTCTCACCTTCAGATTCCGCAGATCCATAGCTTATAGCAGAGGAGAGTTCGGAGAGCACACTCTTGGCCGAGGATACTTTTAAGGCTGACGACCACGTTTAGGATAGCGAGGAAGAGTTTGTTTCTTGTTCTTTTGATCCAGATCCCTCGGATTCAGACATAGATTGGGCTAAATTTGATGAGTTGTTTCCTTGTCTGATTCCCACAGAGCCAACAGCTAGGGTGGAGACTGAGCCAACACTGAGTACATATACACCAACAGGGCCAGCTTCACCAGAGATTTTGATCAGCAACAGTTCTCACATTCAGATCTGGTTGCCTTCACTCATACCTTTTAGAGGCCAGATTTGCCAGCTCCAAGTTGTCCATAACTGAAGCCTTTGCCGTAGTCGTTGAACTATAGGTTCCTTACAAGTGAGCCAGATATGTATCCAATCATTATCTCATATGATTTAACTAGAGAGCAAGAATCTCTTTGATGGAGGTTCTTGAAAGAAACCACAAGGCAATAGGACGGAGTGAAGCTGATCTCTAAGGGATAAATCCAGCTCTGTGCTCCCACCATATTTATCTCTAAGAGGATGCAAAGTCATTGCATGAGTTCCAGTGACGACTGAACCCGAATCTTCGAGAAGTGGTCATGAAAGAGATATCAAAATGATGGAGCACTGATTTTATGTACCCCATATCCGACTTCAAGTGGATTAGTCCATTGTATGTGGTGCCCAAGAAGACGAGCATCACTACAGTTGTGAGTGAGTCTGGAGAGGAGATCACTACCCGGGTACCCACTTCTTGGAGGGTCTGTGTGGACTACAAATGATTGAATCAGGTCACCAAGAAGGATCATTTCCCACTACCTTTTATTGATTAGATTATAGAGAGGCTAGCCGGGAAGAGTCATTACTGTTTCCTTGACGGGTACTCCTGATATAATCAGGTGGCCATATCGCCCGAAGACCAGGATAAAATGACATTCGCCAGTCCATTTAGGACTTATGCTTTCATACGGATGCCCTTTGGTCTATGTAATGCACCGACGACATTCTAAAGGTGCATGTTATCCATATTCTCGGACATGGTGGGTGATTGTTCGGAGGTCTTCATGGATGACTTCTCAGTTTACGACACGGGTTTGGTGCTTGTCTTGATTGCCTAGACTGAGTGCTTCAGCACTACATAAAGGTCCATCTTGTCTTGTTTTGGGAGAAGAGTCACTTCATGGTGACTCGGGGGATGGTGTTTGGTCATATCATCTCTAACAGGGGCATGGAGGTTGATCCGTCCAAGGTGGATATCATCAGGAAACCCAATCTCTCGTCCAACTTGCGGCAGTTGTGGTCTTTTTTTGGGCATGTCAATTTCTACCAATGTTTTATTTAGGACTTCAACAGAATTTCCCGACTGCTAACTGATCTATTAATGAAAGACACTGAGTTCATTATAGATGATAAGTGTCTTGCATCGTTTGAGACTCTCAAGAACCTAGTTGTTGAGGCTCCTGTCCTTCATCCCTCTAATTGGCCTCTCCCATTTGAGATCATGACAGACACCTCTGATTTTACCGTAGGGGCTGTGCTATGACAAAAGAGGGATGGATAACCATTTTTCATTTACTATGCTAGCCGTACATTGGATGTCGCTCAACGGAACTATACAGTCATAGAGAAAGAGATGCTAGCCGTAGTTTTTGCCTTGGATAAGTTCAGTTCGTATATTCTTGGATCCAAAGTGACTATCTTTATTGATCATACTACAATCAAGTAACTTATGGAAAAGAAGGATGCCAATGCTCGGTTGAGTAGATGGATCCTTCTATCTAGGAGTTCGATATTGAGATTAAGGTTAATCTTGGAGTCAAAAATGTAGTGTTGGATCATCTCTCCCATTTGGAACATCTTGAGGAATCTGAGCATATTGATCCTATCATAGAGACCTTCCCAGATGAGGTGATCCTTGCTATCGCCTCGCTTCCATGGTATGCTGACATTGTGAACTATCTTGTTGCCAAGAAAGTTCCACAAGGTTGGCCCAGACAACGACTAGAGACCTTCCTCGTGAAGACCAAGTTGTACCATTGGGTGGATCCTATCCTTTATTATGAAGGAGGGGATAGCGTCTGGTGTCGGTGCATTCCTCAAGAGGAGCACTACAACATCCTCACTTACTTCCACAAGCTTGAGGCAAGGGGACATCATTCTGGGAGGAGAACAACACAGAAAGTGCTCCAATCCGGCCTATGGTGGCCTACTCTCTTCAAGTGTTCTGATGAATTTGTGAAGAGGTGTACTGACTGTTAGAGGATGGGTACTTGTGGACAACATGATATGATGTTGATGCAGTCCATTCAATTCTGTGAGGTCTTTGATGCATGGGGCATTGATTTCATGGGTCCATTCCCTAAGAGTCAGGGATTCGAGTACATTCTATTGGTTGTTGATTATGTGAGTCGTTGGGCTGAGGCCATTCCCGCCCGATTCGTAAATGCTCGGACTGTTTGCATAGTTTTAGGAAGAATATCATTTCATGGTTTGGGGTGCCTAAAGTATTGATATCAGATGGGGGGGGGTCACTTTATCAATGATAAGGTAAAGTCCCTTACTAACGAGTTCAGCATAGACCATTGTGTAGCCACTCCATATCACCCTCAGACCAATGGTCTTATGGAAGTATCGAATAGGGAGATCAAGACACTATTGCAGAAGGTAGTCCGCCCAAACCGAAAGGATTGGTCACATCTTTTGGACTCGGTCTTGTGGGCATATCGGACTTACTTCAAGACTCCTTTGGGTATGTCTCCCTTTCATCTCATTTATGGCATGCCATGCCATTTACCTGTTGAGATTAAGCATAAGTCACTATGGGGTATCACTGAGATATTATTGGATCCAAAGAGTATAGGAGATCAAAGGAAGGCATAATTGGCATCCCTGGAGGAGCTTAGAGATACAACCTTAGCCTACAGTACAAGAAGCGAGTGAAGATATGACATGATTCTCATATCAACCACAAGCAGTTCGAGCCAGATCCGATAGTATGATTGTTTGATTCCAGGATTAGATTATTTCCAAGGAAATTGCAGAGTAAGTGAAGGTACCATACTTGGTCCGAAAGGTGCATGACAATGGTAGTATCAATATATCTGAGATGCTATGGGAGTCCACCTTTCGTCTTAATGGTCAGCGCCTGAAGCCATATCTTGATCATGATTCATTGATCGTTGACGTTTCCTCGATTCATTTTGCATGAGATGTGGTATTTGACTCACATCAGTTGCATCTCATGCCTGATTATCACTGTCTTTCGCGCTTGTATAGATCTATATGTCCATATCATATCATTCTTTTGTCTAACACTCCATCTATATCTTGTGATTATGCTATACTTAGGGTGTACTTTACCCTTAGTATGGGGGTGTCAGATTTGTGATTATTCTCTTGATTCTTTTTACCTCTGTTTTGCTGCCTATACTTAGGGATATTTTACCCTAAGTATCGGGGAGGTAGACCCTGTACATTCTAACCCTCAATTTTCCCTTTGTGTACAATTGTCTATACTTAGGATTACTTGATCTTAAGTATAGGAGGATCACCGATATCTATTCATTCTATTCATTTACTCGTCGTTGTAGTATAGCCCTTCTTTTCACTTCCCAATACTAAGCATCAGTTATTTCTTCTTCATCGCTCTTTGATCACTCTGAGGACATTGTTCAAGCTACGTATAGAGGGGTATTGTATATATTACATATATACTTTAGCCATAACTCGTACTTTGAGTAAGTGTGTTAATAAATAAAATGGCTAAAAATCACTTATCAAAAATCACAAAAATTTAAAAATTTTCTTGTACATAAAATTCTTTCATGCACATACATAGATATTTATAAAATTATTTTTTGTAAAATATTTGTAAAAATGTTTTAATGTAAAATATTTGGAAATATTTTTGTATCAAAATTATGTATATAATACAAATTTTTTGAAAATGTTTGAAAGATAAAAGTTTGCAAAAACCCTTACAAATGTTTGTAAATAGTTTTCAAAACTCATGCATCCATGTATTCAAAATTTTCAAAAGTTTTGCATGTTTTCAATTTTTCATTAAAATATTTTTGTATATATATTTATAATCTTATGAATCATAACAGACATTTAAACTAGTCTAGAATTAAATTGGAAAATGGAGCTTGGTTAAGACCTTAATCCATCTAATTCGTAGAGGAACCTTATAAGATTTGGGGTTAATACTTTTCTGGTCCATTAGTGACTTAATTCTTTGAGTCCACTAGGCTATGTTCACATGTCATCTTGATGAGCCTATGTAGAACACTTAACAACGCACACATGACTCTCACAGACAATGGTTTTACTTGCACCAACACCTTACACATAGCTCTCTACGGATGATGTGATGAGGAGGCAGAATCCTTTGGCTTGGGGTAGCATACGAGGGTAGTACTTCTAGGCGGAACCTCTCGTCTTCCTCTTGGGAGGGAACTACGCCTCAACTTGGTTTGATGGTGTTGAGGTCTAAAGACACGAGTTGCGGGTTGCAATAATGCTTCAAAAGAGGGATAGTCTACTGGCTCGAGAAGAAAAAGTCCTTATGTGTATATGCTTAAAAAGTGAAAAAACAAAGAAAAATTCAAAAAAGTGGACATGCCGGATTGAAAATAAAATGCCTGCTTGAGTGTATATAGCCAAATAAAGCAAAGCTTATGTTACGCCTTCTCATCTCATGAAGCTTGTAGTAGGAGACTTAGCTACGCCGGTTGGGCTCCCAAGGATACAAGGCTACACTGGCCATTCTCTTCTTTCCCCCTATTCTTGAGCCAGTAGAACTTGAACTTAGAAGGGAATACCCCACTCCTCGAGGAAAGAGTTGCTAGACTGAGGAATTAGAGTTACCTTATTGAGGGAGCCTATTTCTTTGTCATTTCTGAGGCAGGGAGCTACATATCACTTACACAGTAGAAGAAAAGATTCATGGTCATTAGAGTTTGCGTATATATACTTGTTCTAATCTGGATTATTGAGGAGTCTTGACCATAGAATGGTAGAACTTATAGGTTTTTGAGTCTTAAACCTAGATCCAAATAAGGTTCCAACACACTAATAAGCCAAAAGTCTGACTGAGCTCCATACTTCAATTTAATGAAGATAAGTTTAATAATCAACCTTGATTCTCCTTCTTTTTCTTTTCTTTCATTTTTAACTTCTTTTTCAAATAAGTGTTTGTTAAGTGACAAGAAAAGGTGAAGTATATGGGGGTGATAAATCCCTGATTCTCACTCTTCATTCTTTTATTTTAGCTATTTATCTTAGCAAATCAGCATGTAAATATAATAACATAGCAAATTGCATGCATCTATTAATATTGCATAATTAAAATGTATTTGTGAAAAATAAAAGAATAAAGGAAAATAAAAAGGAAGGAGATATTCAGAATAAATACAGAGTGACCCGAACACCAAGAGAAGGTCAAGCTCTGACCTGATCGCCATGTAAAATAAGTAGAGAAAGATAGGGCCTACTTTGTATTGCATAAATGAACTGTATTTGTAAATAATTATTTTTGACCAAAATAAAATTAAATCATTACTTTTATATCCTTGTATATATGTCTAAAAATAAATAAAAATTAGAAAAATTTAAATAAATAAATAAAATTCCCCTTTCATTGTACAAAATACATGCATATATATAACAATCACCATTTATTTATACTTGTAAATAATTTGTAAAAATAAAATAAAAAATATTTTATATCCCTAAAAATATGCTATAAATAAATAAGATATAAAATTAGGGTATTTGTGTAAAATTAACAAAATAAAAATATTTGTACATAATAATATGTATAGTATACTTGTATATAACACTATATATTGTATATACACTAATTATTTTCATGAAAAATTAAAAATCATAAAAAAAATCCTTGAAAAATAATAAACATTTTTCATTTTATTTATTTTTTCATTTAAATTCATTTATTATTTTTAATTTAATTATCTTTCTTTTTCTCTTCTATTTTGTCTTGTAGCATATTTTGTCTTGTAGCATATTTTGTCTTCATTCTAGGTGGCCCATGACTGGGCCACCATGGATTGTTGACTCTGGTCAACTGGTCTCCCCGGGTGGCCTTCCTCATAGGATCGGGTTTCGCCCGAACTTCGCCATTTTCTCAAAACCCGATCCGATACCATTTTCACCCAAATTTTTGCTCGGAGTATAGAGGTCGGATCCCTAATCGTCGCCCAACACTCTTCTCTTCGATTCGAGCCTCGATTCTCGGGCCACGCCTCCTCCATGTCGGACCCCAAGCCTATATATACTACGCCATCGCCTCCTTTTCCTCCACCTTTTGGTTGCGCCACCACCTCCTGCCTAATGGCCTACCTTTCCTAGACTGAGAATGAGTGAGAGGGAGGGTGTTAGAGCCTTTTCGTGCACGTGTGCCCTAGGTCCAGCGAGGGTAAACCTCGGCTCTACCGTGAGGAGCCAAGCCTCTGGATGTGCCGACCATCGAGGCAAAGAACGTCGTGGACATTCATCTGCAACATTATGCATCTTCTTCCACCTTTATGTATCTTCTTCACCTTCCATCTCCGTTCAAATCTGTCATACATCAGAGAAACATAGCATCAACGACGTACTCATTTAACATCTTGTTTCCCTATCCTCCGATGTAACTCTGCCCCGCTCTGACAACCTTCCGCTTCTACATTACTCCCTGCATCCTTCCATCGACTCCTATCATCAGATTGGAGTCGTTTAGCAGGTCCGATCCTCTGCTTCACACGTGACATGTCTCGTTCACTGACCCCCCATTGGTTCGTTACGCTTTTGGTATGTTAAACCTCGTCGGGGTACTCCCCTCCGAGCATACATCGTTTCCTGCAGGGTTGGAACACATTTGGTCCTCATCTGGAGGTCGAAGGTATCACAGAAGAGCTCCAGGTCCACCATTCACCCTAAGGGCCCCTCGCTTGGTCCTGGGCCATTCTGAGTCTCCCAGACGCTGCGGAGAATCAACGCCATCATCTTCCATCTTCTAGCAGCTCGTGAGGACGTCAGAGACACGCGTAATTGACGGTGGAAACTCGTCGGAGTCGAGTTCTTCCCCGATCTTCCAGACGACCTCTCCATCGTCCGATCGAAGGCTCCCCAATTCTAATCTCTACCGCCCATCTATGGGAGAGCTTCGGTTGTTAGATCCATCTGAGGATCCATCTGCACCCTTCATTGCCGAAATCATCTATGAGGCATGACCCAGCCATCATATCTTATGTGGAACAACCTTGGCCGTTGGATCGTGCCCAATAAGGGGTAACTTGTCCTTAGGCCCCTCTCTATTGTGTTTTTATTGTCTAGTCCTATAAATATATGTCGTAGTTTAAAATAGTTTGGTCATTTTGCATGTGAACCCTTGGTATTTATAGTATTTGTGTTTTAGTTTATTTGTATGAAGTCATGTGTCTTCCCACGTGCATTTTTGGTATATTTGCATGTTCTGTCCTATAATATATAAATGTTATGCTTTGACTATAACTTTCTGAAATTTGCATTTATACCCCTATGAATGGGTTATTCGGCATGTGCGTTTATTAATTGGACATTTTGCGCTATTGGCCCTGCATTTCTTGCCCGTGTTAATATTTGGCTTGTGAGCTTTACAGTAATTGCAATTAGGTCCCTGTATACTGTGTGTCTTGATTTTAATTAAATAATTATATAATTAAGTAATAATGCCATGAGCTCCTGATGACATGTATTATTTAATATAAATTTTGGGATTAATTTTGTTGAGTATTTTATTTTCTAAAAATCAGAAACCACCAAAAATCTCACTGCTTATTTTAGAAAATAAATAAAAAATACAAAAATTCTCTCAAAAATTCCAAAAAATTAGTAATTGTTTGTTTATGTTTGTTTTACCTCCAGTATCATTTTTGTTTTAAAATTCTTATAAAAGCCTAAAAATTACAAAAGACTCAAAATCATAAAAATCATTAAAAATTCTAGAAAAATAAAAAATTAGGACTTCAGTTTTTGTTTGGAGCATTGTCATCATACTTTCTCATAAAATTGCCCTCCATGACATTATGACTCTTTAAATATTTTTAAGTTGTAATTTTGTCCTAACTGTGCACTTTTTCACTATTTTACTCTTATTTGATTTTTATAAAATCATATAAAAATTAGAAAAATCCCATAAAATTACTAAAAACATCTAAATATAAAAATATTTTTGTTTATGGTTTTTGAGCATTTTTTACCTTAATAAAAATTGTAAAAGCTTATTTTAATGCTTTATTGGTTTATTTCCCTTGCTTGCCTTCTCTTATTTTAAGAATATAAAAATTTGAAAAATTAAAAATTAATAAAGATATGCATTTTCTGGCTTGATTATCGTCTACTTTGTACATTTCTGTACTCCTTGAGTTTGACCTTGTTCGCTATACCAGGTTAAAATAAAATAACGGAGATCGCTGATATTGATTTTGATTGTCTTATCTTCTGATTTGAGTGGTTTTTTATTTTCGTGCTGATTTTCGCTTCGTGATTTGGGTCGCAACGACCTAGTTATTATCCGATATTTAACCTGAGTCGTGAAGCGTGTCATCAATATGCTGAGTTACTGATGTATTTACTTGATTTATTGATATGATGTTTTTACTTTACTATTGCCTACACAATTGTTACTTATCTTGTGCCTATTTTGAAATTAAGTTTCTCCTTTTCTTTATATTCAAATGTTTCACAAAATCGAGTTATTACCACTTTTTCTTTAATTCTTCCAACTCATAACTAGTGGTTTAGTATTCATTTTTATTTCAAGTATGTCAGATGTCTGAACACTTCTTATGTTTCTTAGATGAAAAGGTTAAATAATGAAGCATTGATGATCGACGTATACTTACTGATTAAAGAGATGAGAAGAGTATCTTTGACAACATTATTAAGAACTAATCATTATGTAACTAATAGAAGAGGTAATTAACAAATAAGTTACCAAATAAACAATTGATATGTAACTATAGTTTTAGTAACTAACTACAATGAGTCAGTAATATGTACATGAATATTCGCAAATTGCTCGTATAACTTCAATAATATTCCTACTCAATTATCTTGTAATTATTCAAAAGTACTAAGTAACTATATCTTCAGTAACAATCATAATAAGTTTAGTAATATGAACATTTGTAATCAGTAATTGTTGTATGTACATTGATAATTTACCTAATCAATAATCGGTATATGGACATTAGTAACTATAACTTCAGTAACAATTATAATGAGTTCGGTAATACAGACATTTGTATCAGTAATTGTTGTATGGGCATTAGAAAATATAACTTCAGTAACAATTCAATGAGTTTAGTAATATGGACATTTGTAATCAGTAATTGTTGTATGGACATTAGTAACAATAACTTCATTAACTAACCATTCTATAACTAATATAAGAGGTAACTAATAGATACAATTACCAAATAAATATTTGACTTATATTTATAATTTCAAAAACTAATCACGAGTCAGTAATATGTACACAAATATTCAATAGTTGTTCGTATAAACATCACTAATTTATCTACTCAATTATCTAGTAATTATTCAGAAGTATTAAATAACTATAACTTCAGTAACAATCATAATGAGTTCAATAATATGCACATTTGTAATCAATAATTGTTGGATGGACATTGGTAATTTACATAATTAGTAATCATTGTATGGATATTAATAACCATAACTTCAATAACAATCATAATGAATTCAGTAATACTAACATTTGTAATCAGTAATTTACATTTTCTAATCTAGATGTAGAATGATCATGACATAAATAAACCACATGCCAGCAATAATGTAAATATGGAATTTTTTATATTTCTAAAACCGATCATCTCTTTTTAAGGAAACTATTTAACTCGAATTCTTATTATATTAAAAATACAAAGCACATACCTACCAAAACACAAATCGGCATAGGGCCTATTGGATAACTCATATATATAGGAGAAACTTCAAATGAAGTGGGATCTCACCACTTTTGTGGTGAGCCCTCCACCTTTGTTATTTATCTTCAATCATGAAGTTGTAATTAATGTCCTTTTAGTTGTATTATTTTGATGTTCAAAAATATATTTTGGTCATTCAGAAAAATAGGGTGTGACAACCATCAATTTCATTCCACAATTGAAAGCCCAATTCATTTCCTATCCATGCAAGCAATGGAGAGGGCGACGGTGTGGGAGATTGAGGATGCGTAGGATGGCATTGACATACATGTAGGAGAGCGGTGACGACGGTGCAAAGACGCATGAGAAGGTGGATGTGCTCGTTGTGGTGGCATGTCATGGTGGACACAAGAAGGTGCACATCGGAGAATGCGATAATAGTTTGTTTGATGGTCCACTGCGTGTTATGACGGGTTAAGAAGGAGGTCTTTTGGTCGCGCACGACCTCGACGACAAAGGAGTGTGACGACAACAAATTTCCCACATTTTTTCGATGATCTCGAGGCTTATCGCCCGATCAGATCTTACTGTTGGTTTAATGATAAACTTGTTTTTACAAATATCTTATCTGTGTTTACAGATCTTGGGTTGTTTTCTACAAATGTTAGAATACCTTTTTTACATATGCCAGATTATTTTTTACATTGTATTCTTTCTTTTATCAATTACTATGAATCTATTTTTTCTTACATAGTGCTATACAAACAAAGCGAACACGAACACGATTTTTACAAAGGAATCGAGAATATTACGATCACGACATGTTAGATACAAAGTCTCACAAAAGGCAACATGAATATTATATTGGAAATACACTAATGGACTGAGAATGCAAAACTAAATAAGATACTACAAAGTGATTATCATATTTACATAATACCAATAAAATGTATATAAAGATAATTATATTCATAAAGATGTTTTTTATTATGTTGATTATAGATCCAATTTGAATATTAAAAAGTGATTATGCATAACTACAAAAGTTACAAATACAACGATGATTTTATAGCAAGTCTTTTCATTCCACAATTAATACCATTTCTGGCCAAAAAAGAAATTGGTAAATAAAGAATGGATGAAAAATACCAACATGGTGTGAGAATAGTAAACTAAAATGATATGATGAAATCCAAATTTAAAGAGAAACATAATGACTAAAATACCCTTTTTGGAAAGATACAATTCAACTGAGATCCAATGGATCATATTAATGGCTCACCACAAGATTGGTGAGATCACATCTCATTTGAAAGGGTGTGTATATGTGTGTGTATAAGATTTCCTTCCAATAGGACATGATAATTCTGAGTTCAGAATGGTCTGTCCCTTTTTTGTAAAAAATACGATGACTTTAGCAGAATACGTATACAAT
Organism: Ottelia alismoides; assembly: GCA_037367405.1. Classification (NCBI taxonomy): domain Eukaryota; kingdom Viridiplantae; phylum Streptophyta; class Magnoliopsida; order Alismatales; family Hydrocharitaceae; genus Ottelia; species Ottelia alismoides. The sequence goes on along the minus strand of JAZKJV010001199.1, from coordinate 246,197 downwards.
TTGTATTATAATGTGTAGTTTTATATACGACGTTGTATTTATAATATGCATGTATAATAACAAAAAGTATACATATTCTACTAAAGCTCGTGTTTTGTACAAAAGGAGCGGGACCTTCTTAAACTCGGAAAGGATGCATCCTATTGGAAGGATCCCACACACACGCACACGCACGTGCACGCACACACACATACATATGGGGTTCGGGAGCACGCAGCCATGTGCATGTAATTTTATGCATCACAGCCTATACCTTCCACATTTTTTACTTTTTTTTGAAAATATCACCATGTATATTCATCTATATATCCCTCCATTATGTCATTCGAATTTCGTCAAAAATAAAGACTTCTATGCCCTCCATCTAGAACAGGTCGATTACAATAATTCTAAGACTATTAAAATTAGGAATAATTACACCCATTACCCTGAGTAATTTTGCAATAACAATCATAACCCTGCGAAATCGCGAATTACATGAGGAACCCTGGATAACTATTCCGTCTCACACTCATATCCCTCCGTTAGTTTTTCCCTTAACTCAACCATATCATTGGGTTAATCAAACCCTCAATCTATCCAACAGTTGTTAACAAATTTCAAAACAAATTAAAAAAACTTTTTCCTCCTCATCTGCAGCATAGTCGGTCAACCCGCACCCCTTCTTCTTCCTCCTCCCTCCCTCTGCCTGCGCCACCCCACTGCTTGCGCCGGCCCTCCGCCTGCGCCACCCCTCTGCCTGCGCCGGCCCTCCGTCCCTGCGCAGCATTCTGCCCATATGCCACCCCTCCGCCTAAGCCACCCCTTCGCCCCTGTTCCACCCCTCCGCCTGCACCGCCCTTCCTCCTCTAGCACACCCCTCGTTGCCCTTTCTCCTCCAGCACACCCTTCCCCTGACACCCTTCCACCTTCAACGCATCCCCCTCACCCGTCGAAGCCCCTCTCCCACCGCCCTTCCACCTCCAGCATGGCCCCTCCCCTGTCGAAGCTCCTCCCCTTCCTCCTTAAGAACCCTCCCTGCGATACCTTCCTCCTCCATCACGTCCCCCCTGCCGCCCTCCTCCTCCAGCATTCCCCCTGCATTGCCCTCCTCCTCCTGTGCCCCTCCCTCACCGCCCTCCTCCTGCAGCATGTCCCACTTGCCACCCTCCTCCTCCAGCACGCCCCCTGCCACCCTCCTTTTGTACCCCTCCCTCACCGCCCTCCTCCTGCAGCGTGTCCCCCGTGCCGCCCTCCTCCTCCAGCGCGCCCTCCTCCTCCAACGCGCCCTGTGCCACCCTCCTTCTTCAGTGCGCCCCTCTATGTCACCCTCCTCCTCTAGTGCCCCTCACTCACCGCTCATCCTCCTTCAGAATCCCCCTCCCTCATGATTGCGGAAGCCACATATCCTTGATTCACGGAAGCCACATATCCTTGATTCACGGAAGCCATTCTTGATTCACGGAAGTGACAGATCCTTGATTCACGGAAGTCACTATCTGTTGTTAAACTTATATTGCAATCAATGACATCTTTTGCAAATATAATTTAGTTTTAGGGGTAAAATGGTCAAATTTTGACGTATTCTGTTAAAGAAAACGGAGAGAATGGACGGAGGTGAACACATGGTCATATGGTGTAAGAGTTAACAATTACTCAGGGTTCCTCATGTAATTTGCGATTTCGCAGGGTTATGATTGTTATTGCAAAATTACTCAGGATTATGGGTGTAATTACCCCTTAAAATTACCTATTCTAGATGGAAGACATATGAGTCTCTATTTCTGACGAAATTCGAATGGCATAATGGAGGGATATAGGGATGAATATACATGGTGATATTTTTCAAAAAAGTGAAAAACGTGGAAGATATAGACCCCAGTGCATGTAAAATTACACGTACCTAGGTCATACTCCCCAACATATATGTATGTAAGTGTGTGTATGCTTGATCTTGTGAGAGACAAAAATGGTGAAAGCATGAGAGTAGTGAGTCTGGACCACTAGATCCTTTCTCTCTCCTGGTTGATTAGAGGAGAGAGATGAGTAGAATTTTGTGGTCCAGAATCATTGCTCTCATGCTCTCACAATTTTTAGCTCTCACATGATCAACCCTAATATATATATAGAGAGAGAGAGATAGAGAGAGAGAGAGATGGTTGATCTTATGAGAGCCAAAAACTATGAGAGCACTGATTCTAGACCACTAGATTCTATAATCTCTCTCTTGATTGTATGTAGGAGGATAGATAAGAGCAAAATCTAGTGGTCTAGACTCACTGTTCTCATGCCCTCACAGATTTTGGCTCTTACAGAATCATCCCTTACACACACGTATGTAAGGGTTGATCGTGTGAGAGCTAAAATCTATGAGAGCAGTGAGTCTGGACCACTAGATTCTGCTCATCTCTCTCCTCCTCCGATCAATCAGCGGAATCTAAAGGTCCAGGCTCATATATATAGGGAGAGAGAGAGAGGGTTGATCCAGTGAGAACCAAAAACTGTGAGAACATGAGAGCAACGAGTCTGGACCATTGATTCTGCTGATTGATTGGAGGAGGAGAGAGATGAGCATAATCTAGTGGTCCAAACTCAATGCTCTCATGTTGTCACAGTGTTTGGCTCTCACAGGATCAACCCTCTATATATATATGGAAAAAGGAGTATGCTCCTTGGGAGCATGTAACTTCATGCTCCCACCCCTTTTTTTCCCGTATTTTCTTTTGTTTTTCTGAAATGAAAATTATTGAAATTTATATCACAATATATCACCATATTGTCATTCAATTATTGATTTAATTCAAAACTTCTATCCCATCCACATGGTTGTTAAATTTTAACGATATCGGAATTGCTGAAATTGAGCCCCTCCATATGGAAGTGTTAGGAACATCCGTTTTACATGAAATTTGAAACACATATTCCACTTATTATTCTAAGTAAAATCCTCTTGAGTTTAATATCAAAAAATAAAAAAAATTGTGCGAAAAAGGTAGGAGCATGTTCTTATATGCTCCAAGGGAGCATTCATACTCATTTACCCTATATATAGGGGAAAATGGGGCTGCTACCGCCCCCTCCCCCTATTCTTTTATTTTTTAGAAAATAAAAAATATATATTCATCACCATATTCCTTTAATATGTCATTCTATTTTCGTCAAAAATAGAGAATTCTATACCCTCCATCTAAGACCGTTCAAATTACCTATTCTATATGAAGGACATAAGAATCTCTGTTTCCGACGAAACTGGATGGGCCTATTAGGGGAATATGTTAATGGATATACAAGTTTTTATTTTCCAAATAAATGGAAGGAAAATTAGACGGAAGTAGCATGTTCGCTATCCCCACGGAGCAACCTCATTTTTTTCTATGTATATTACACATGACAGGTAAGTCTAGCCATGTACTATTCTCTATTCATGCAAACCCAGAGATGTTTATCATGTTTTTCATCAAATGCATATTATTGGACTTTTTATACAAGGTGCATCCATGGATATAATTTCATTTTTAAAATGAGGATACAAATGTAATTATACAATATTTTTTGTGGATATGGATATTAATATTTATTATACTCAATTAATATATACACATTTTAAAGACATATATGTATAAGCATAAATTATTTTGAAAAAAATAAAATGATGTTCGAATTTATATTTGTATTAAAAAATGATAGTTAAAACATCATATTCTTTTTTTCGCGTATGTATCAGTCAAAATATACTTACATATTTGTATCCATAAAATAGAATTATGTATCTATATCCACATAAAAACATATGTGATAGTGAAAAGATATACATTATTCGGTTGCATCACTATGATATGAGTTGACATGCATAAACAAAACTAAAACTAATATTTAGATTTGTATCCATGTATGCAAAAAGATGAAAGGATGTTTGTATTTTATTTGCAAAAATAATTGAAACCCCGCTTTTTTTCCATATCAATATTCATCAAATTGAAATACATAATTATAATATTAATTAAAGGATGTAACCATATCCGCTTAAAAATACATACTGTAACCAACAAATACGGATTATCCGGTTGCATAGATATGATGGAGGTTAACATGTACAAATAACCTCAAAATTAATATTTAGATTCAACCATATCAAAAGAATGAAAATGATAACGGTTTTTACATGTGTGTCCGCAAATTGAAACCTCATATTATTTTCTATATTCGCATTATCAAAATAAATGCATACCTACATCTGCCAAAATAAAATACATATCCATATTCGCTTAGAACGGAATTGATAACGGATAAATATATATCCAAATCTGCAAAAAACAAAATAAATGGGCATGAGTATATATGTATTCGATTGCATCCCTATGATAAGGGCTAACACAGAGGGTAAAATGGGGTTGTCTCCTTGAGGGAGCTAACTTAAATCCCCTCCCTCATTTTTCTTTTTATTTTATTTTTTGGAAGATTCTTTTGTGGAAAATCATCACTATATCCATATATTATGTCATTCAAGTTTTGTGCTAAACAAAGACTCATATGTCCTCCATCTAGACAATCAATTTTAACGGTCATAGAATTGTTGAAATTGACATCGTATAAATGGAGGCTGTAGGAGTCTCTATTTCGCATGAAATTTGAATGACATAATATAATGATGAAAATTCATGAAATTATTTAAAAAAATAAAAAAAAAAGAAAAATGGAGCGGGTGAGCCAAGTTAAATCCATTCCAGGGGGCAACTCCATTTTGCCTACACAAACATACATACATACATACATACATACATACATACATACAAATATACGTTTAAATTTGAAACGTTAATTTCACTTATCGTAATCGTGAAATTACCAATGATAAATTTTCCATTATGATTATGAAAGTCAACGCATCAAAAAATTATGATAAAATATGTCTCTTCGATAATATAGAAGAAATGACTATATATACTTACTTTCTAGGATGGATACATATATAAAATGTTATAGCATATGTACAATTCTCCCCTTCATTTGGAGATTTCTCTCCCATTGGGCACTTGCCGATGGTTCTAAAGTTTTAAATGTCGAATTTTCATATCTATTTAATTAATTAAAATTAAACTGTAATTATTTTTTTTTAAAAGTCCTCCGAACCACACAGACACATATGGCACATCATCTCTCACACCCCGAGAAGAACCTATTTAATTCCCCTTGAGAGTAGGTGGTAGCTGCACCTCATCTCTTCCTCACCCCATGCCTTAGCCTTTTTCCTAGGTCTCTCGTCACTTCACGCGTACAATATGGAAGAGGAGTCGTCCCCCGATGCCTCGCCGAGCCGCCGTCGTCTAAGCACCGCCTCCTCTTCCCCTTCCTCCGACTTCGAGTTCTGTCCCCTTCCCGACCCCGACCTCCCCTCCGCCGACGAGCTCTTCTCCCAAGGCTTCCTCCTTCCCCTTCACCAACACCAAAACCCTACTCGTACTGCCGAACCCGCACCCCCCACCACCTCCACCCTCATTTCCCCAGATCCCCCCCACCTCATCACCAGCCGCTGGAAGGACCTCTTTAAGAAACAGCCGCGCGAGCGCAAGCTGGCGCCGGAGCTCAACATCAATCTCTGGCCCTTCTCCCGCAGCCGCTCGGCCAGCAATCAACATAGTACCCCTGCCGCACCTCAGAGAAAGACGAGCAGCGCACCATGCTCGCGGAGCAACTCCAGGGGCCGGTGGGGGAGTAGCCCCAGTCGTTCCGCGGGGATTCACGTCGGCCGCGCGAGCCCCGTCTGGCGGAGGGGCCCCAAGAAGGGCGGGGAGGTTAAGGGTGGTGCGGGGGTCGGCACGCTGAACCGCAAGGTGAACGCGTGCATTGGGTATAGTGGTGGTGCGGCGAGGTGCAGGGGTGAGCACAAAGATGGCGTGAGTGGAGGTGACCGTAGCGCCAGGGTTGCCTACTTTGGCTTGAAATCGCTCTTCTTCTCTAATAAGAAGGTATATTAGGTGATCATCACTGTGATTATTGTGGTGTAAATAAATGTTTATGCCTTTTTGTGTTCCTCGTTTTTTTTGTTCTTAATGAGATCGTGGAATCCTCCTGATCAATGCCAACCTTACTATCTTCTTGTGGAGGCGGGGACTTTGATCTTGATTCCGTTGTATTTGGAATGTATTTGTTCGGATTTTGTTAGTGGCGGAAATTGGCGCTTGGAAAGTAGTTTTTTGTGGTTGACGTTTCTATGACAAGGCTGGCTGGTATTGATAGGAACTTTTCCAGATGTAGACACTTCAGCTGCCCAATAACTGAATTTAGACATACGTCGGAAGCATTAAATATTAAACAAGTGACTGGTCAAATGGTTGCTTAAAATCTTTCTAATGGGATAGCTGTTTCCATTTTTTTTAATGATTGACATTTATTTAGTATGATTTTTATTGATGTGGAGAAGATTTATCATTCAGATCTTTGAAAGATTGTGGAGAGTTTTGGAGTAGAGACAAAAATCTGTCGGTCTGCATCAAGGATCAACTTTCAGTCCATTCTTTTTTACTTTGATTTTGGATGAGTTGACTAATCACATTTAGGATGAAATATATTGGTGTATGTTATTCGTCGATGATATTGTGTTAAATAATGAGATAAGAGAGAGTGAAGGATAACGTGGAGGTTTGGAAACATGCCTTGGAGATTATACCATTCACATTTGATGGAAACAATAATGAGACATTCAAGTGAAGATTGGAAACGATATCATCCAGGAGAAAGATTCTTCTAGATACTTTGAATTTATTTTGCATTGGGATGGAAAAATTGATGGAGAAGTTATTCCTAGAATAAATGCAGATTGACTAAAGTGGAGAGGATGCTCTACTCTTTCTTATAAGAAAATTTATTTGAAAGTCAAAGGAAAGTATTACAAAGCAATCATGAGATCTTCTATGCTCCATGGAGTAAAATGTTGGCTTATGAATAGTAGACATGTGCAGACAATAGTAGAAATGATATTGCTAAGGTGGATGTGTGATCATACATGGAAAATTTGAATTCGAATGATGCGATCAAAAGGAAAGTTCGTGTAGCTCTGATAGAGGATAAGATAAGAGAAAATCCCTTAGAATGGTTTGACCATTTGTATAGGAGGTTGATTGATGCACTAGTTAGAAGATGTGAGATTTGAGATGTTGAATCGGTTAAAAGAGGGCAAGGAAGGCCCAAGAAGTGTTAAAATAAGACTATCCAAAGGGATTCTAGTTATTTGGATTTAAAACCGAGAATAATCGAAAATAGATATTAACGGATGCAGAAAAACCATGTAGCTAACCTTATTTAATTATGGGAATAGCCTTTGTTGTTGTTGTACCAGCATTTATTCAATTAAAATAAAGGGAACTCAAAAAGAAACCAGCAAAAGATTGTTGAAAGTAAACAACAACAACAAAGCAAACTTTTAAGGCAACGACATGCATGGATGATACGAAGAATCATTTCCTTTGCACGAATGGAACATGTGCATGCGCGGCAACAAATTGGCGCTTCACATCACAATTACAAAATGAGGCAATGACAATAGCGCATGCTTTGCGATTATTGAAGGGGGTGGGAGTTACATTGCATATCACTCCTTTTAAGTCAGCCACCAAACAGATACTCGCTTGGCTTTCATCTGCCAAAAAGTAGAAAGGCTAGAATTTTGAAATATGAAAAAACTTCTCCAAGTAATAAGCTAAAACATAAATATTTAATGCAAGTAGACATCTCTAGTGTATGGGCAAAGGAGGAAGAGGTCTTTTCGGTTCTCGACTACTTTAAGACAGAGGGGACATGCATTTGGTTGAATAATTTTAAAAAGGTAAAATTCATCTTGGGTTAAAAGTTTGTAGTGAGATACAAACTATAGAAAGAAGGAAATTCCAGGGGGGAAAATTTTAGACCAAAGCTCGGGGTGTAGTTTGTCCCCCGAGCCTCCATAGGAAAGATCTCGTTTATTTGTTTCTTCAGAGAGCAGGGACACGTTTTATGTGGGAAGTGGATCGTGTAAATGGAATTAGGGTTGTAGGCGGAAGCAATGTCCATACTTGCATATTTGAAGTCAACTTCATGAGGGTCATGGTTCGCGAGCACAATGTTTTGACCCAATTTTCTTTGGCACCAGTGGTGGTTGAGGCAGCATTGACAGTGACCCATTTTTAAGAGCTAAAGACCAATAGAGGGGTAGGTCTGAAGGGCATTACAATGATTTAGGTTGTCGCGACATAGGATAGCTTGGGAGCCCGAGCCAGTGGAAAAATGACTTGCTCCTCTGATAACAACGAATCCTTTTTTAACAGATCGCTAGAAGTTGGAGTCACTTGGTTTTGCGGAGTCCATAAGATGCGGAGGCCTAAAGTGATGGTAGGTCCCATGGATAAGCTTCAAATTAATTGAAATAGGATCATCATATATTTTAATCTAGGAATTGGTAAGCATGAATAAGTTAAGGTTCTCAATGTTGATGGTTAAAAGATGGGGATTCACCCTACATAATTCATGAGAATTAGTTATGTGTTGTTTCGTTGCAGGCAGGTAAACCGCAATTTCTCAAATAGACCACTTAATTAATGTTAATCAATTAAATACAATTAAAAATGATCGAAATTTTTATTTTACTTGGGCAAGTCCAAGGTCGAACTCAAGGAGGCAAATGTCTCCTAAGACCAATTTTCAGATAATTCATTGGTTAGGTTTTCAAGGATTTTTTGGTATTTTATATGCAATTAAAATGGACATACAAATGAGGCTAAGTTCAAGGGCTAAACTGCAATTTTTAATCAACTTAATTCCAAAAATCCTAAAACTTTGTCAGGATGTGAAAATATGCAAAACTAAATTATTGTGAATTTTGGATATTTTTTATGCAAAATGAAATTACTATGAATTAAATGATACACAATTGGTGACTATGTGTTATTTAATTTTAATAATTAACAAGACTTATTATTTCCATTAACAAAATTACCCTAGATATGCCTAATTATTAGACACCTAGGAAAATTTTTAAACCCTAAAAATATTAAATCTACAAGCAATTAAAATTAACTTACTTAATTCACCAATTTATTTATTCAGACAATATGCAAGCAAATAAGACGAAATTTTTGATACACGATAGAGGACTTATTCTGCATATTGTGATTTTTTTGTGAATTTTTAGAGCTAAGAGTAAATGAATAGGAACTTCAGAAGCTCAACCTGGAAAATGCATAATTTGTACACCTAAGAAATATTATTAAATTATCCGAAGCTCACAAAAATATAAATAAATAATCACATGTTGTATAATTAATTGAGAAACAACATGTATTTTTTTAATAAATATATGAGGCAAAATGAATGCTCAAAAAGATACTCAAATGCCTTGTTCAATGTGCAAATCAGAAAATAAAATTAACAAAGAAAAATAGCATAATGACGCTTCTTTAATCACCATCTACTACATGGGCACTTTCTAATTTTCCAGGTGGTGCGTGCAACATATGTGAGGTGGGTATCAAAGTGCAATTCTCTTGGAAGTTCGGGGGTGTGCGCGCGAAAATCCCATACACGTGTACGGTGCATGTGGTTCGACAATTCAGGTGATGGTATAGATGTGGATCTAAACTTCTGGCATCGATCCTCACGTGGCTATCTACGGTAGCTTCGGGCGGTTCAGAGCATGTAGGTTAGTAAATATCAAACCACAATTTTTTCAAGAACTAAAATTATCCTAGGTGGCTCTAATGAGAAGGGACCTAGGAAAATTAACAGAACTTAATTTCACTGTGAAATGAATTAATTAAAATTAATCTAAGAAAATCACTTAACAATTTATCTAGGCCTCGATATGCGTGAACATGCTATGAAATTTTTATGGTATGTTAAAAATGATGTCCTTGAGCTACTGTGAATTTTTGATGAATTTTGGAAGCACAAAGAATTAACTATAAATCAAAAGGTTTCACTGGGCAAAATATGTCAACAATTCACCAATTAATTCATTAATAATTCAAACAAACTTACAAAAATAAGACACGAGTACCAATAGACAGAGGACAAAATTTCCAACAAAATGCAATTTTTAGAATTTCAAAATGATGACAAATGCACTCTAGGGATGCGTGCAAACACAGGGGTGTAAATGCAATATTGGAAATTAAAATTTCAATAAACAAATATGCTGACAGGGACTAAAATGCAATTACCGATAATATGGTGGACTCTTATGCAAATTCTCCACAGGGCACGTGCTCCTCACGTGGGGTCTGCTTCACAGGGACCTCTTTGTAATTTTGGAAAGCTTCAGGGGCTTCTGTGCAATTTACCCAGGCCGCACGTGCTCCTCACGTGGGCGGCCTAGGCTCGGAGCGAGGCTCAGGCTCCCAGGAGGTTCGGACTGCGGCTCGGTGTAGCCTCGGGTCGCCCGAGCCTAGGCTCGGAGGCCGAGGCTCGGACTCGTCGACGTGGCGTGCTGCGGGCCCTTGGATCAAGGTCGATCCAAGGGTTGGCGATGAAGACACGTGGCCACTGGAGGGCCCGTCAGATCTGAGGCGCGATCAACGGTTGAGGACGGGCGCGGTGAAGGAACACGTGGCGAAGTGAGGGCCCTTCGATCGGTTGCTCGAACGGCAGCTGCTGCTTCTTCTTCGACGGCCCTCCGCCTCCTGCGGAGGAGAAGGCGGGGCTCAGGCGTGGCTGACTCTGCGCCGACTCGGTCGCTAGGCGTCGATGAGGTTCTTCGTAGGTTCTCGAGTAGCTCGGAAGATGTGGGAGCGTACGGCGAAGCCTCCGGTGGCCTCAGGATCTTTGGAGATGTGCTGATGCTCGATGGCGATGAAGCTCGAAGGGAGCTCCGGTGAGGCTCCGGCCAATGAAGATATGTGGACCTGCAAGGGGTTAGAATAGATAGACGAGGCGTGCAAGTGCTCGTGGAGAGATATAGATGGTCGGCGAGGCCTACGGTGTGAAGGAGGTGAGCTGGAGATGGGCTCCGGCCAAATGGCGGAGCTGTTGGTCGGAGTAGGGCGTAAAGCGTCGTCGGAGTGTGCAGATGGGACAACGAGGACGGGAGCTTCGACGCGAAGCTCGTCGAGGTGGATTGGAGGGGGGAAGGTGGCCGGTGGCGGAGAATAAAGTCGGAGAAAATAACAGGAAAATAAGAAGAAGATCGGAGGAGGAATGGAGGGGGTTACCTGGGAATCGGAGCTCGGTCTCGAGTTCCAGGGTCGTCGCTCTAGGGATCGGTAGGGTCCCGAGCTCGTGCAGATACTCGGAGGAGCGGCTGCAACACGGCAGAGCTGCCGTGGATCTCGCCGGAGTCGAATCCTTGTCTTCGCTCGACAACACACCCAATTGCTGTCACCAATGGATCGCTTGGAGCTCGAGGAACCTCTCTGGAGTGGCGGATGGGGGTGAACGTTGCCGGTGGCAACGTATTTATAAGGTGAAGGTGATGGGTTGGCTGGTGAAGAGGCGAGGTTGGTGGTCGACGTGGGGCGACTCTGGTGGGAGTGGTGGAGCGTGAGGTATACGGCGAGGGAGAGGGACGAGTGGGTGACGTCGTGGGGGTGTCAGCGGTGGAAGAGGGAGGCTGACGTGTAGCCGGAAATAGAAAGGGGGCACTCCTCCCGCAAGGCAAGGGACGTGGGAGAGAGGAGCGCCCGGAGGTAGGAGACGAGGTCTCCACCATTGGATCTTGTGATCCAACGGTGGCGATCGAGGGGAGCTGGTCGGGTAGGATTAGATCTGGGGCGCGGAGATGAAGGGCTGTGGTGTAGCCACGTGGCGTGTTGTGGGCGAAGCGCGAGCGAACGGCCTGGATGAGAAGAGGATGTTGATCAGAGGGCCGCGATTCGCTGGGAGAAGGGCGGCTGCGATTGAGAGATCAGGGGTCTGATCAAGCGGCGTAGATGCTGCCACGTGGAGGGCTCTTGTGAAGGCGCGAACGAGCGGCGTAGATTAATGCAGGAGAGGATCGGATGGTCCAGGCAAGAGGCGTGCGTGGAAAAGGCTGGGCCGTTGGATCGGAAGCGAGATCCAACGGTTGGGGACGCAGGCGGGTGAGGCGAGGGAAAGCGGGCCGCGTGGCGCAACCAGAGGGCGCCACGTGGCCTGCTGTGAGTGGTTGGAGAAAAATACACTTGTAGAGAGAAGAGGGGACCGAATTTGGAAAAACTCAAAACATAAAAGTTGTAGATCTCGATGAGATCTACAAGTTTCAAGTTGACCAAAGATGGAGATGAGGTCAAATACGATACATAAATACAAGGATACATATATATATATAGTATACAAAGTGGCTCAAAAACCCATCTTTCTCATACAAGCTCCAAATTCAATGAAATTAGTCTCATTTTAAAGGTCTTTTAATGTGTAGTATTCTAAGAGTAAGTAGACCTAAATCGGAGTTTGTATGAGGGCTTTATTTGCATTCTAATGTACAGGGGTTCTCAGGCTTTATTGGCTATTTTACAAAGGGGATTTTTGGCTTCTTATTCAAATGCGAATGAGCTGCTAAACTACATGAGTTATGAATATATGCATGAATGCTATTTATGCAATATAAGGGGAAATATGCCTCTATTTTCTCGGGAACAAGGCTCTATTTTTGACTTTTGAAGTGATGAATCACAGATTCATCAACCCCCTATACTTAAACCTTGCTCGTCCCCGAGCAACTAAATGAAATGCAAGAGTGAAATGAGATTGGGTTCCATACCAAGGTCATGAACAAAAGTTAAAAATAGAGCTTGACTCGACCTTTGGATTAATCATGTGTCGGAACCTTATTGGGACTTGAGTTTAAGACTTAACAGACTTCAAGTTCCACAAGTCTTCTATTCAAGACTCCTCAACTCACCTAATCAGAACAAGTCTACATACACAAACTCTAATGACCATGAATCTTTTCATGCAGTGTAAGTGATAGATGACTCCCCACCTCAGAAGTAACAAAGAAACAACCTCCCCCAACCTGGTAACTCTAATGCCTCGGTCTAGCAACTCTTTGCTCGAGAAGCGGGGTATTCCCTTCTAAGTTCAAGTTCAACCGGCTCAAGAAGAGGGGGAAGAAGTATAGACTTTTGGAAGCTCAGCCAGTGTAGCTAAGTCTCCCGCTGCAAGCTTCATGAGATGTAACAAGGTGACCATAAGCTTTTGCTTTTCTTGACTACATACACTCCGGTGGGGTTATTAAATTTTCAATCCGACCCACCACTTTTTTTGGAGTTCTTTTTGGCATTTTCTCTTTTTTTTTTCAAAATGCCTCTGTACAACATATTTACATGGTGCAGCATAGATACAAGAAATTTCCTCTTGAGCCAGTAGACTATCCCTCTTTTGAAGCTTTATTGCAACCCACTGCTTCTGTCTTTAGCCTTCATCACCACTAGTCCAAGTTGAGACGCACTTCCTTCACTAGAAGAAGAAGAGAGGTTCCGCCTAGAAGTACTACCCTCATATGCTACCCCAAGCTAAAGGAAACTGCCTCCTTATCACCTCATCCATAGAGAGCCATGTGTAAAGTGCTGGTGCACGTCAAGCCATTGTCTCTAAGAGTCATGTGTGTGTTGTTAAGTGCTCTACTCAGGCTTGTCAAGATGACATATGAACATAGACTTGCAGACTTAAAGAATTAAGTCACCTGACCTGAAAAATCTTAACTCCAGTTCCTATAAGGTTCCTCTGAAATTAGGTGGATTAAGGTCAAATCATTTCCATCCTCAATATCTGCTCATAATTTGGTCCAGAACCCACTAGCTTTTCACTTTGTATATGCAAAGTATGCAGATGAGATGAGATGTCATGCTATGAAAATGCAAGACTCTTTTTCTTTTTCTTGGATGCAGATATAATATGCATGAGTAAATAAGAAGCCTCTTTTCATTATCATATATATATATTATTTTTTTTTCGATTTTTACCCACCCATAATTATTGTAAGATATATACAAAAATACGCGAAAGTACGAGCTATGGGTAAAGTATATATGTAATATATACACGCCCCCTATACTTAGCGTGTGCTATGTCCTCAGAGCACGAAGAGCGGGGAAAAAGACATAGCTCGTGCTAAGCATGGGAGAGCCAAAAAGTATAGAAGTCGTCTCGCCCCCCTATACTTAGGCTATGGCAGCCTAAGTGTAGAAGAAGATTAGAAATGGGGCGGATGAGGGAAAAAATGGGGAGTGGATAAGTATCAATGCGGGCATCGGTCCCCCCTATATTTAGGCTCAGGTCAGCCTAAGTATCGGTAAGAAATGGGTATGAGGACCAATGTGATCTGGAGGATGTACAGTGAATCGACTCGGGTGACCCCTCCCCCCTATACTTAGGATCTGGTCATCCTTAGTATAGTCCAAGATAATGGCTCGATGATGTGGGGATGGGATGAGTTACTATAATCGTGGGGGTAAAGGATAGGATATACATGAAGAATGATATATACATATGAGTCGGTCTGAATCTTTCGAAGATGCTGCTGATGGCTGGGGTTTATTGCTGCAAGGTTTCATACGCGGCTTGAGGTGTATCTGCTGTATCTGTCTCGCGCATGAATACAATCTCCTCTACATGGACTAACTGTTCGTTGGATTCAACGAAGTGCTTCAACAGCTGCCCATTTACTAGGAATGTCGGTGCGTCATCTGCGAGATCCGAGATCTCGACACATCCACTATCATGCACCGTACGGACGACAAACGGTCCCGTCCACTTAGACTTTAACTTGCCTTGGAAAATCTTCAGCCTAGCATTGAACAACCATACCTTCTGTCCAGGAACAAAGGTCTTTCGTCTGATATATCTATCATGCCAACGCTTCACCTTGTCCTTGTACACCAAACTGTTGTCGTATGCTCGGTTTCTGACTTCCACAAGCTCATTCAGATCCATGTCTCTCTGTTTCTGACCCAGGTGTGTGTTCCAGTTGACCTTCTTTATTGCCCATTCTGATTTGTGCACTAACTCTGCGGGCAAATGGCACGGCTTTCCGAATACCATTCGGAATGGGGAGGTGCCTAACGGTGTCTTGTAAGCCGTCCTATACGCCCGGAGGACTTGATCCAAGATCTGAGACCAGTCCTTCCTGTCCGGGTGGACAAGCTTTTGCAATATGGTTTTCACCTCCCTATTCGACACCTCAGCCATACCATTGGTTTGTGGGTGGTAAGGACTCGCGACACGGTGTTCGATGCCGTAGTCCTTCAGGAGTTTCTTCACCTCCCGATTCACAAAATGGCTACCCCCATCTGATATCATCATTTTGGGGATCCCGAACCTAGAGATTATGTTCTCTCTGATGAATTTACAGACAGTCCTGCTGTCTGCGGCTCGGGATAGCCTCCACCCATCTGGACAGATAATCTACCGCAAGGAGGATATATTCGAACCCGTGGCTGACAGGGAACGGGCCCATGAAATCGATGCCCCAGGCGTCAAAGACATCACAAATGATGACCGGCTGCATTGGCATCTCATCCTTGGAACCAACGGTTCCTCCCATTCTCTGGCAAACTGGGCACGACTTCGCGAAGGCGGAGGCATCGCGAAACAGAGTCGGCCAGTAGAAGCCACACTGAAGTACCTTCCATGCGGTCCTCTTCCCGGAGTGGTGTCCTCCTGCCTCTAAGCTATGGCATAAAGAAAGGACACTCTGGTATTCCTCCTGAGGAATACAACGTCTCCAGACACAATCCGGTCCTTCAAAGAAAAGGATCGGATCCTCCCAATGGTAGTGTCTAGCATCCGACTTTAGTCGGTCGATTTGGCTCTTGGGCCAATCCTCGGGAACTTTCTTGGAGACAAGATAGTTCACGATATTGGCGTACCATGGGAATGAGTCGATAACAAAAATCGACTCATCAGGGAAGGAGTCTCGAATCGGGGAAACCTCGGAAGTATTAAGATCTTCGAGACGAGAAAGATGATCGGCCACTACGTTCTTCTTTCCAGGTTTATCACGGATGTCCAAATCAAACTCCTGGATAAGTAAAATCTAACGAAGAAGACGCGCCTTCGCGTCCTTCTTCTCCATCAAATATCGTAGTGCCGTGTGGTCTGTGAACACAGTTACCTTGGATCCGATTAAGTGAGATCTGAATTTGTCCAAGGCAAAAACTACCGCAAGCATTTCCTTTTCTGTAACTGTATAGTTACGCTGAGCAGAATCAAGCACTTTGCTTGCATAGTGAATTGCAAACGGGACGCCATCTCTTCTTTGTCCCAATACAGCCCCAACAACATAATCTGAGGCGTCCGTCATGATCTCAAAAGGTAGAGACCAATCTGGGGCTTGTAGAATGGGTGCATCCATGATCATTCCTTGTAAAAGCTTAAAGGCCTCAAGACACTTGTGATCTACAATAAACTCCGTGTCTTTGCCTAAAAGCTCAGTTAGCGGTCGGGCGATCTTGGAAAAATCCTTGATAAATCTTCGATAGAATCCGACATGCCCGAGGAACGACCGCAACTGCCTTATGTTGGTTGGTGGCTGGAGTCGTCTGATCACGTCCACCTTGGCAGGGTCAACCTCCATTCCTCTCTTGGAGATGACATGCCCCAACACTACGCCCTCCGTCACCATGAAGTGACTTTTCTCTCAGAAGAGCACCAGATTAACCTCACAACATCTTCTGAGGACTCGGTCCAGATTCCTAAGACAGGAATCAAAAGAATCGCCATGGACCGAGAAGTCGTCCATGAAGACTTCCAGGAATTCGCCGACCATTTCGGCGAATACAGCAATCATGCACCTTTGAAAAGTACCTGGAGCATTGCATAGCCCAAAAGGCATGCGCCTGAAAGCATAGGTACCAAAGGGGCATGTAAACGTGGTCTTTTCCTGGTCCTCCGGAGCTATGGCTACTTGATTGTAGCCCGAGAACCCATCAAGGAAGCAGAAGAATTCCTTCCCCGCTAATCTTTCTAGGATCTGATCAATGAACGGTAGGGGGAAATGATCCTTCTTCGTCGCGGCATTTAAGCGTCTGTAATCCACACAGACGCGCCACGACGTGGGTACTCTCGTCACGATCTCCTCTCCATCCTCGTTGGTGGTCGTCTGAATTCCCGACTTTTTCGGGACAACATGGATTGGGGCCACCCACTTAGAGTCGGAGATTGGGTAAATGAAACCCGCGTCGCACCATTTTTCTATCTCTTTTTTCACAACCTCTCGCAAATTTGGATTCAACTGGCGTTGGAATTCACGAGAGGGTTTGGCTTCGTTCTCCAAGTAAATGTGGTGCGAACACAGAGCGGGATTTATCCCGTGGAGATCGGAAATGCTCCAGCCTGTTGCCTTGCGGTTCTTCTCCAGGATCTCTAGCAAGCGAGATTCCTGCTCCTCGGTCAATTGTGAACTGATAATGACCGGAAATTTCTTGTCTTGGCCCGCAAGGAAGGCATATTTCAGGGTTGTGGGCAGAGGTTTGAGCTCAGGAATAGTGTGATCGTCTAAGAAGTCTGGCTCAATCTGATCTGGTTCGGTGTTGGAAGTGGCTGGATCATGGTCTGTAATAGCTGCCACCAAGCGCGACTCTGGAGTCGGATCGTCAAAAGTTTCCATACATTCGGCAAACGCCTCGTCCGACTCGTCATCCTCATCTTCCGATTGTCCTAAGGATGTAAGGACTGACAGGCCCAACTGGGCCTTTACGTCATCGAAGATGTAGGGCGATGCAGGTTCAGAGCTGTACTCGTTCCTGAGGATCTCGCAGACTGACTCATGCACTGGATCATCTTCAAAGGAGATGGACACCTCGATGCTGGCTGGGTTCTGTCTCCATGGCCCAACTACGTCTACATGCTCACAGTCTGTTCCGGTAGAAGAGTACTCGGTGCTGGATTCGGAGTCCGGTCTCTGCCATCTCGTCTGCTTCATCTCAAGTTCCTCATCTCCGCCGAGAGTTTGGAACTGAATCTTCCCTTTCTTATAATCAAATAAGGCCCCCGCTGTTCTGAGGAAGGGCCTACCTAAAATGATCTGGGAATCTCTCCAATTGCGAGGGGTTTCCATATCCAGGACAATGAAGTCCACCATGTATTCTTGTCCCTCGACTTTGATCACAATGTTCCTTAACTCTCCTTGGGACCTCTTAGTGGATTTGTCAGCGAACTGTAGAATAGCTCTAGATTTCCCAATAGGTCCGAGATTAAGCCGCTCATAGAGGGCTGTGGGCATTAAGTTGATCGAGGAACCATTGTCCAGGAGAGTGCGTGCAAACGCAATGTCATCAACATGACTCACTACATAGTGTGCACCCATGTCTCTTCGTTTCCGAGGAAACGAGTTCTTTATTGCACAAGTCGTGGCTACTGATAGAACGTGTTTCTCAACACGGCTTTTGGTCTTCCTGCTAACCCTAGTAGGTGTGCATCTCACCTTAAGGTATTTTTGGAATGCAGGGGTCATTTCCACGAACTTGTCAAAAGGGACTGTGACCTTGATGTGTTTATTGCAAAATTCAGCCATCTCAGGGTCATCTTTTTGGATTTTTTTGATTTTCTTCTTTCCACCCTTGAGAGCTCGGGGGAAAGGGATTATTGACTCCAACTCAGGTTCGGGAACTGAAATATTCTCATTAACTGCTGGAACTGAGTTCTGGACACGACTCTGACTCTGACTCTGATACAGACTCTGACTTGGACTCTGACCAAAAAGAAAATGATGAGGCGAGACCGGTGGCGCTTCTTCCGCTTCTTCTGGACGATCCTCCTCAGATGGAGGTGCGGGCTCATCGGTGTCGGCTGACTCTAGGTGGATGCGAGAATGCTGCTTCGAGGACTCAGATGTCTTCTTCTTCCGCTGGCGGTGGTGGTGGTGATGCTCCTCCTCTTCTTCCTCCGAATTCTCCTCAGGTAGATTCTCGGAGGCTCCTTCCTTCTGCGCCCTTGCCCGATCAGGTATGGTCACGGTCCTTCCGCTCCTGAGGGACATATGATTGACATTATCGTACGAAAGGATCTCATGTTCAGATAAGTAATTATCTGAATAATATACCTGATCTCTAGGTCGGTTCTGGCCCTGGTGTATGCTGTTTGGGTTGGCCTGAACCTGTGCGGGAATTGGGGTCCTTGGCGCCATTTGTTGGTCCTGGTTACGAGAGACCCGATTGATGTCGGTTCTCATGTCCAGGTAGTCATTCTGCATCTGTTGGACCCTATCAGACAGGGTCTGGATCGCCAAGGTGAGTGACTCCAATTCGGTGAGCTGGGCTTGCTGCTGTGTTGATGCCGTCCTGTATTGGCCCTGCTGGCCATGCCGATACTGCTGCTGATGGGACGGTGCTGACCCCTGCTGGTAGGTGCGCTGCTGCGGCTGGTACCCCTGTTTTGGCCTGGATTGGTATCGCGGGACTCTGACGGGCCTGGTCTCTTGGTAGACTGGGGTTGGGCGGTGTGCCTGATCCTTCCCCATCTCGATTTGCCGGACTAGCGGGTCACGGCTATACCAAAGCCCATTAATCTCGTATACAGGCGGAGGCTCCTCGTAGTCTGTTTCCACTGGTGGGGGTGCATGATGGTTCGGCTGGGTATAAGTCTGATCCCAGCTGCTCTTAGACCCCGGTGCCGGTTCCTGTACAAGATGGACTCGATGTACAGGTACAGGTGGTGCAGAAGGGGCGGGTAGCTTGATCTTAGCTACCTTTTCAGAGAGTTCCTCCACTTTCTTGGGAAGGCTCGAAAGAGACTCCATCTCAGCGACTCTCTTATGGATCTGCTCGACCATGGTAAGCTTGTCGGCTATCATCCCCATGCTGGGGATGAGGTCCTCAGTCAGATCTGCAACAGTCCTTCTAGTTGTCTCATTTGATAAGATTGAGGGAGACAACTAGTAGGCCCTTGTGGCCTGTGACCTGCCGGTTTCCGCCATCTGCTCTAGGATCTTCCATACAGCATGCTCGTTTTTGTTCAGATAGCTTCCTCCACAGGCGGCACTGACTAACCCCTGCATCTCTGGGGTTAAACCACAGATCAAGGTCTGGACTAAGATTGCCTTTGAAATGCCGTGACAGGGGCATTTCTGTACTAAGTCATTGAATCTGTCCCAAGTCTCATGGAACGGTTCACTGAGTCCTTGAGCGAAGCTGGCGATCTTTGTTCTCATCTGATTAGTTCTACTGAGAGGGTAGAACTTCTTCAAGAAAAGGTCCTTGAACTGCATCCAGGTAGTACATACCACCCCTAAGTTTTTCAGCCAATGAGCAGCCTTATCACCTAAGGCAAAAGGGGTGGCTTTCAGCCGAATATAATCTTGGCCAACATTGGGATGGCTAAGATTGTTGCACACCAACACGAAGTCACGGAGGAAAGTGTATGGTTCTTCATTAAGGTTTCCATTGAACTTCGGAAGCAGACTAAGGAAGTGGGGCTTCAGCTCAAATGCCTGGGCAGGAACTGCAGGTGCCAACCAGTTCTGAATCTCGTTCTCCGCCGGGTTATAGGTATCAACCATTGGTCGGTCGATTCCTTCTGCTACTATGATCCGTCCCATCCACGCCGTGAGATCTGCATTCTTCTGTTCAGCTTCAGCGAGGCGAGCAAGAATCTGTTTGATTTGTTCCTCATCGGGTGGAACTTTTGGCGGCATCTCGTCCTCTAGTTCTGGGAATCGGAAAATAAGATCGGTGTTAGAGGGCAAATCAAGGAAGGGATTACCGAGGCAATGGTCTTCCTCGGTAATCTCGGAGGAGATAAAAGGGTTGGTTTGTGAGTAACCACCCTGAGCATGAGGGAACCAGGGCTCAAGAGGGTCATGAGTCCTGGGTGGTCCAAGGTGCGCTCGGACCGAGAAAGACGAGTTACTTGGGGGACTCATAGAGAGATCAGTGAATAGTGCGTCGAGATCTCCCCAATCACTCATCTTGATGAAGAGGGAAGATAGGATTTTACTCCTACCTGAAGCAAGCAACAAGAACAATCCAAGACCCTGGGTTCACACTCAACACAGTGAAGGACTCAAAGTTGGGTCCAATTTATCTTGTAGTTTTTAAGTGTGATATTCAAGCAAAAGTAGCAAGGATTACGCGGCCTAAAGGGAAGTCGGTTTAGAGCCGGATGCGTCTTCCCTGTTTATCCTGTCGCCTAAGATACCGCCGATCCTCCCTTTCTGCGCTCCTATCCGGAGTGGGGACTCAATGACGTGCCCCTATCTACCTGCAAGCATGCGGAGGCTGACAAAGCTAGGCCTTGTCGCAGAGTACCGCTGGTTCGCCCCTATCTACCCGCGAAGGTGGAGGCTACTTGGTACTTGTCAATGAGCTTAAAAGTATCCCACTCGTGATATTTGCTAAGATCAGTTGGCTCGTGATATGGAAGGCGGGGATTTGGGCTCTGCCTTAAGGTGTTCACACACACTCAAGTACCCTCACTCAGCCTGAAAACAAGGTCGGGGATTAATCTCCCGCAAACAATTTTCAGAATTTATTCTCTTTTTTTGGTCAATACTGTTAGCAGTCCCGATTTTTAAAGTTAAGTTATCACTTTAATTAGTCCACCACAAATCACGCCTATCAGACAGTCCCAATTTCCTGTTTAATTTAAGTGAGAAAATCAGAGGGGGAAATCGAGAAAAGCCGATGCACGAAGAATCGATGATGCTATGCTGAGTAGAGAATACTTACAGTGATCCCTTTGCTTTTTTATGCAAGATGCAATACAGAATTGAAAACTTTACTCTACATGCAAATGCAAGCGATGAAAAGCCGCTCCTAAACAGGCAGTTCTATTAGCGTGAAGAACAGTTTAATTTTGACTAAGTACTGCGGTCTAGGTGCGTCTTTTAAGTGTATTGTGTGGTCCTATTGATTACGAGCACAAACAAGTCCTAAAATGGCTCGAGGAGCCGCTAGTGCAAGCTAAGTTACAATTCACCCACACAGCACACGGGACACAGTTTCACTATCTTTACACACGCGAGATCCCAAACGGGAACCGCTGGAAATGATGCGAAAGAAAAAGAAATAAAATGTAATTACAAAGCCTCTCTTTCACTCAAAAATTTAAATGCTAAGTCCTCGAAGCGTCGCCGACTCCTCGCGGTCCTTGCACACAAAAAATAATTGGAGGTCAGAGAGTTACACAAAGATAAAATAATGCAAAAATAAATGGGAGAAAATAATTACAAGAAAGCCGGGGGTCAGACTACCCGGGGAAGGAAAATCGAACACTCAAAAATTTAAAAATTAACCTAAGCCGTGCCTCCCCGGCAACGGCGCCATTTTGACATCGCTCCCGCACCCTTTGTTAATTTGGTCAAATTAATGTCCAAATTAATTAATGTGATTCGTTGCAGTCGGATACGAGGGGTTAATCAAAAACCACTTATAAATTAATATGAAGTTAATTTTAAGCGGCAATATTTTTTACTTGGTGGAAGTCCAAGGTCGATCTCAGGGAGGCATCTGTCTCCTTAGGTGAATTTAAGCAAGGATCCAAGTGTATGATTTTCAAGGAGTAATTTTTTTCTTTTTTTTAATTTTTTATGCAGACTTATGTAGACAATGCAGGCCAATTTGACGTTCAATTTAATTAAGGTATCAAACGAAGTCCAAAAATTATGAAAATTGGCCAGATGGTTACTGATGATGAAAATGACCTACACTAATTATTTTGGAATTTTTCGACACTAAATAAATTTACTGTGAATTAAATGAACAGACAGGGTGATTCTCAGTATTTGAATTTTAGTAAATATCAAACCTCAATTTTTTCAAGAACTAAAATTATCCTAGGTGGCTCTAATGAGAAGGGACCTAGGAAAATTAACAGAACTTAATTTCACTGTGAAATGAATTAATTAAAATTAATCTAAGAAAATCACTTAACAATTTATCTAGGCCTCGATATGCGTGAACATGCTATGAAATTTTTATGGTATGTTAAAAATGATGTCCTTGAGCTACTGTGAATTTTTGATGAATTTTGGAAGCACAAAGAATTAACTATAAATCAAAAGGTTTCACTGGGCAAAATATGTCAACAATTCACCAATTAATTCATTAATAATTCAAATGAACTTACAAAAATAAGACACGAGTACCAATAGACAGAGGACAAAATTTCCAACAAAATGCAATTTTTAGAATTTCAAAATGATGACAAATGCACTCTAGGGATGCGTGCAAACACAGGGGTGTAAATGCAATACTGGAAATTAAAATTTCAATAAACAAATATGCTGACAGGGACTAAAATGCAATTACCGATAATATGGTGGACTCTTATGCAAATTCTCCACAGGGCACGTGCTCCTCACGTGGGGTCTGCTTCACACGGACCTCTTTGTAATTTTGGAAAGCTTCAGGGGCTTCTGTGCAATTTACCCAGGCCGCACGTGCTCCTCACGTGGGCGGCCTAGGCTCGGAGCGAGGCTCAGGCTCCCAGGAGGTTCGGACTGCGACTCGGTGTAGCCTCGGGTCGCCCGAGCCTAGGCTTGGAGGCCGAGGCTCGGACTCGTCGACGTGGCGTGCTGCGGGCCCTTGGATCAAGGTCGATCCAAGGGTTGGCGATGAAGACGCGTGGCCACTGGAGGGCCCGTCAGATCTGAGGCGCGATCAACGGTTGAGGATGGGCGCGGTGAAGGAACACGTGGCGAAGTGAGGGCCCTTCGATCGGTTGATCGAACGGCAGCTGCTGCTTCTTCTTCGACGGCCCTCCGCCTCCTGCGGAGGAGAAGGCGGGGCTCAGGCGTGGCTGACTCTGCTCCGCCTCGGTCGCTAGGCGTCGATGAGGTTCTTCGTAGGGTCTCGAGTAGCTCGGAAGATGCGGGAGCGTACGGCGAAGCCTCCGGTGGCCTCAGGATCTTTGGAGATGTGCTGACGCTCGATGGCGATGAAGCTCGAAGGGAGCTCCGGTGAGGCTCCGGCCAATGAAGATATGTGGACCTGCAAGGGGTTAGAATAGATAGCCGAGGCGTGCAAGTGCTCGTGGAGAGATATAGATGGTCGGCGAGGCCTACGGTGTGAAGGAGGTGAGCTGGAGATGGGCTCCGGCCAAATGGCAGAGCTGTTGGTCGGAGTAGTGCGTAAAGCGTCGTCGGAGTGTGCAGATGGGACAGCGAGGACGGGAGCTTCGACGCGAAGCTCGTCGAGGTGGATTGGAGGGGAGAAGGTGGCCGGTGGCGGAGAATAAAGTCGGAGAAAATAACAGGAAAATAAGAAGAAGATCGGAGGAGGAATGGAGGGGGTTACCTGGGAATCGGAGCTCGGTCTCGAGTTCCAGGGTCGTCGCTCTAGGGATCGGTAGGGTCCCGAGCTCGTGCAGATACTCGGAGGAGCGGCTGCAACATGGCGGAGCTGCCGTGGATCTCGCCGGAGTCGAATCCTTGTCTTCGCTCGACAACACACCCAATTGCTGTCACCAATGGATCGCTTGGAGCTCGAGGAACCTCTCTGGAGTGGCGGATGGGGGTGAACGTTGCCGGTGGAGACGTATTTATAAGGTGAAGGTGATGGGTTGGCTGGTGAAGAGGCGAGGTTGGTGGTCGACGTGGGGCGACTCTGGTGGGAGTGGTGCAGCGTGAGGTATACGGCGAGGGAGAGGGACGAGTGGGTGACGTCGTGGGGGTGTCAGCGGTGGAAGAGGGAGGCTGACGTGTAGCCGGAAATAGAAAGGTGGCGCTCCTCCCGCAAGGCAAGGGACGTGGGAGAGAGGAGCGCCCGGAGGTAGGAGACGAGGTCTCCACCGTTGGATCTTGTGATCCAACGGTGGCGATCGAGGGGAGCTGGTCGGGTAGGATTAGATCTGGGGCGCGGAGATGAAGGGCTGTGGTGTAGCCACGTGTCGTGTTGTGGGCGAGGCGCGAGCGAACGACTTGGATGAGAAGAGGATGTTGATCAGAGGGCCGCGATTTGCTGGGAGAAGGGTGGCTGCGATTGAGAGATCAGGGGTTTGATCAAGCGGCGTAGATGCTGCCACGTGGAGGGCTCTTGTGAAGGCGCGAACGAGCGGCGTAGATTAATGCAGGAGAGGATCGGATGGTCCAGGAAAGAGGCGTGCGTGGAAAAGGCTGGGCCGTTGGATCGGAAGCGAGATCCAACGGTTGGGGACGCAGGCGGGTGAGGCGAGGGAAAGCGGGCCGCGTGGCGCAACCAGAGGGCGCCACGTGGACTGCTGTGAGTGGTTGGAGAAAAATACACTTGTAGAGAGAAGAGGGGACCGAATTTGGAAAAACTCAAAACATGAAAGTTGTAGATCTCGATGAGATCTACAAGTTTCATGTGGACCAAAGACGGAGATGAGGTCAAATATGATACATAAATACAAGGATACATATATATATATAGTATACAAAGTGGCTCAAAAACCCATCTTTCTCATACAAGCTCCAAATTCAATGAAATTAGTCTCATTTTAAAGGTCTTTTAATGTGTAGTATTCTAAGAGTAAGTAGACCTAAATCGAAGTTTGTATGAGGGCTTTATTTGCATTCTAATGTACAGGGGTTCTCAGGCTTTATTGGCTATTTTACAAAGGGGATTTTTGGCTTCTTATTCAAATGCGAATGAGCTGCTAAACTACATGAGTTATGAATATATGCATGAATGCTATTTATGCAATATAAGGGGAAATATGCCTCTATTTTCTCGGGAACAAGGCTCTATTTTTGACTTTTGAAGTGATGAATCACAGATTCATCACCGACACATGGTCGAAGAGGGTTGTCCAATAGCTATGCGCACTGGACAAACAATTGCTACACGAGGAGATATCAGTATGGGTGGTGGAGGCTATAAGGATATATGGTCGAGAGGAGTGGTTGCTTTGATGTACTATAGACTTGAACTGTGAGATGGTGCTTCGCCAAGATCCAAGCGACCTATGCCCGACCCCAAGGAGATATCAGATGGTGCAGCTAGAGTCTGCTGATAGTTGTTATATATTCTGATCAAGGGTACCCATCCCTCTTCCCCCAAAGGTATTGAAGGAGACAGGGAGATTCAATGCTCTGTTTTAGAGGTGTAGAATCTTGTTGGTGAGAGATTCGATGTGTACGTTAATTGAAGCTAGATGATCCACGAGATATCCTGTTTAATTTGTTATTTTTAACATCGTAGTATAGGAGACGATCTCAGGTTTTATACAAAATACCATCTCTTTGAATAGGTGGAGAATTATTTTACTTGGTAAGTCTACCAAGGACGAACACAGGGACACAACCTCCTCAATGATTAATTAGATTAAAATACCTCAATGATTAATTAGATTAAAATATCTAGAATTAAGATATTATTTATGAACTTAGGTGAAAAATGATAGGATGAGAGTCGTTAAATAATGGCCTGACAAATCGAGCTCACTGTCGCTGAGGCGACTACTCGAATCCTCTCGTTGTTTCAACAATGAACCCACACAGATAATTAAGCAATTAAGAGCAGGATTTAAACTTTATTATACCCTATTAAGAATGTGTAATGGCAAGCAAGTAGGGGTTGAACACAAGAAGCAATGGAGTAGAGAAAGCAAAGACGTAGTAGTCAAATTATAACTTATCACCCACAAACTTAACCAAATGAATTTTTGTGGGTTTTTAATTTTTCAAAATTTTTTATTTTAATTTTTTGTTTTATTTTTTTAATTTTGATTTTTTATTTTTTATTTTTATATTTTCTTTTTATATTTTTATATTTTCTTTTCCTTTTTACAAAATATATAATAAAATATATAATAAAATATATATATAAAGAATATATACAAGATAGGATAAGGTAGATATAAATATTAATAAAAATAATAAAACAAAAAAGAGAACATTTTTGGGGTTTAAATAAATTTTTTACTATTTTTGTGATTTTTTAGAATTTTTTACTAATTTTTATATTTTTTTACAGTAACAAATACCCTAAATCAAGGTTTACTTTAATATCCAAAATTAAAATGGAGGCCAAAAATACGAAACACTATCAAAATTTCTTCAAATTAATTTTGAAATGATAATGATAATATAAAGAAAATTCAGAAACAGAAAACACAATTTTTAGAAATTATGGGAATTTTATAGATTTTTATAAGTGTTTTTAGGGTTTTTCAATTTTAAGAGTTCTGTTTTGTAATTTTTAGAGATTTTCCTGAAAGTTAAAAATATCTAGATAAACAAAATATATTGTTTTAGGATTTTTCACAAGTTTTTATATTTTTTATGGGTTTTCTATTGTAAATAGGGACAGAAAGGGTTATTTTCGTTTTTAATAAATATGAAAAATGTCCAAAAATGCAAAAAAATATGGACGTGGGAGTACAATGCAATAGGTATGAACCTTTTTTTGTGGATTTTTTCTAGCAAAATTATACTTTTAAATAAATAGAAACAATAAAGAGAAACTACAATACTGGCAGAGGACTTTTTGTAAATAAGACAAAAAACATGAGCCAATCTACAACTTTTCCAAAAGTTTATAACATAAATAATAAATTACAGGACTATTACGAATATCCAAAGCCTCAAGTGACCTCCTACAAAAATGCCAAGCTCACGTGTATAGACACATGAGCCACGTTGGCGGGGATCCCAATGTTATTATAAAAAGTGGGGGCGGGGACTTCTTGTAAAAGTTTCACAAAATATTATGTGATAGAGGAAAGTTTACACATCAAAAATTAAATTGCAAAAATGTACAGGATTGAGTTCGCAAAATACCCACACAATGGATGAACGACGATGGCCCACCCACTTAACACGTTGCGCCTCCTCGTGCGACGATGCTGCTTCACAGTGAATGGCGGAGATTAGATCCCCTAATAGGATCGAACGGTTGATGGTTTGCAAGATCAAATGACGGCTGCTCGTCTAGAAGAACATGGCTGATCCAACAATCGCGAGGAGATCAACAAGAACGCATGAAAAACTCGAGCCTAGTGAGTTTCGATCGGCCAGAGCTCGAGCTTCTTTCAGCATGAGACTCCCCGACACCTTCGGTAGACTTCTGTAGTTATTCCGCGATAGATGGTTTCTCCATAGGATGCGCCAGAGCAGTGATGATGCTTGGCGAGCTCGGGGAAGAGATGAAATCCAGGTGCCTCGAGTATGCACAAAATTCGACTCCAACTAGGGTCTGAAGCCTCCAAGACCTGCAATGAAGTACACACAACAAAAGGAGGTGTCCTGGGGCGCTTGATGGGTGGAATGGATGAAGGGTGAAGGGTGGTGGAGGTCTTAAGCGAAGGTAACAAAGGTGGAGACCTAGATCGTTAGATCTGTGCAAGATCTAAGTGCCTGGAGGTGCGTGGGGTGGAGAGAAGTGGAAGGGGAAGTAGTGGAAGCATTCAACGTGATCGGAGAATGGCTAGGGTGATCAGAATGAAGTGGCATAGCCGGGGCTCCGATGATCAATGATTTTGGGTTTCAAGGAAAACGATGTTGAATTGCTTGAAACTAAGACTTAAACTAGGCTAAAATTACTCTAAGGAATGAAAAGATGAAGGAAATAAGAATCTTACCAAACCAGATCCACCGGAGACGAAGCTAATAGTGGAGGATGTGGCGGAGCTCCTAGATCAACCTCAATTTAATGCCTTACGCTTTGCTAGATGGTCGAGGTGACTCCTGCTATCACCAATAAGGGAACTAGGACCTTAGACTCAAGGGTTGAGGGCAGAAGAGGGACCAAACTGTAGAATGTGGTGGAGGGAATTTTTTGTACAACATACCGAGTTGCTCCAAAGATCTAAGCATATTAGATGCATCAATGATCCACGTCCCAAGGAAAGATCTGGGCATGAATCACTAATGTCTGAGGAGGAAAAGTCGTCAAGGGCTCGACGCGAGATGATGAAAGAATCAAGCCCAAAAATACAAGAAATGAGGCAAAAATGCAGGTCTAACAAGAGCTGCATGCGGGTTAGAGAGTTGACCGAAGTCAACACTCCCCGCCACATGGTTGGTCTACGTGGACCAACTTGGAAAAACAACCCGAAAAAAAATTGGAAATTCATTATTAATTAATAAATGAGTTTATTAATTTTAGATTATAAATAAAAAATGTTTATTATTTTTCGCAGTATTTTATTATGAACTTTATTTATGTTTAAGAGGTATATAATTACAAGTTACTTTTAGGTTAATATAAATGTATATTTATCTATATTTTTAAGTATTTTATTTTTATTTTGTATTTTTGATTTTATTAATTTAGTTTATCATTTTATATAATTGTACTTATTTTTCGATACCTAAATATATTTTTGTTATATTTTTATGATATAATATATAGACTTTAATAAATAAGTCTATTTATCATATAGATAAAGGTAGTTCATCTATATGTGTTATAGATGCATATTTTCTTTTAGTATTTTCTTGATGTTATTATTCTAGTTTTGATATGTACATATATTATAAATAATATTTGAAAAATTAAAAAAACATAAATTAATAAAAATAATGAATAATAAATAAAATAAAATATTATAATCGTGTAAACTATACAATAGGAGTTTAAAACCCAACTTTCACACCTTAACTCTAAAAAATATGAAACCACTTCATTAAATAGCTTATTCAAATTTATAATTTTGTATTTATTATGTTTCATTATATACAAATTTCATGTTCAAAGTTTCTTTATTTGAAGTATAAATGTGAAAAAAATAGGTCCCAAAACTGAATAAAAATGAATAAATAAAGGGGAATTTTATTGTATTTTGGACCCTTATCTCCCCTTACTTTATTCCTTGTCGATCTCGTCATCAACGTGCCTAAGTCTCGAGGTTTCGGATCATAAAATATCTTTGATATTTTTCGATTTTTCTTTTCTTCTCTTTTATTTATTCTATAATTTTGGCATTAAAAACTGTATTTTGTACATTATTTACATAACAATGCAAGAATGTTAAATTGCATGAATTAAGGGTATTTACATGCATTTACTAGGGTTTTTAAGTCCAAAATGATAGAATAAAGGTGATGAAATGGAGATCCAGCCCCCCTCTGTACTTTCCTTTGCTAGTCCTTAGCAAACACTTATGCAATAAGTGCAGAAAAGAAAAAACAAAGAAAAGAAAAAGAAAGAAAATGGATTAAGTTCAATTATCAACCTTGTCTGCACAAAATCAAAGTTTGTAGCTTAAGTTAGACCTTTGAAATTTTAGTGCAGGCGTAACCTTAATGGGAATCAGATTTGAAATCCAATAGCCTTTGAGAATCCTAAAACTCTGATCAAGTCCCCACAATAGCCAGGTCAGAATATTTCAACTCATACGCATACCCTTATGACTATGAATCTGACTCGTATAATATGTAATAATGGCTCTCCTTAACTGAAATGACGAAGAGACTGACTTCTCCAGCATGACAATATAGTGATTCCCTAATCCAGCAACTCCTTCCTCGAGGAGGGGGGTATTCCCTTCTAAGTTCAAGTGACAACCAGCTCAAGAGGAGGGATGAAGAGAGGAATGGACAGTAGCTAGTGTAGCTACCTATCCTAGGATGCAAGACAAGTGTAATAAAGTCATCCAGCTACATGCTTACATGATTTGACTTTGGAGCTCAGGCTTGCTTACTGACTATACACATATGTACACTCCGACAGACATTTTATTTTCAATCAGGACTGTTCACTTTTTTTGGAGTTTTTGCTTTTCCCTCTTTTTTTGACAACAACATTTACATAAGGATTTTTTCCTCTTGAGGCAGTAGACTATCCCTCTTTTGAAGCATTATTGCAACCGACACTCTCCTGTCTTTAGACATCTATTCCACTAAATAGGTTGGGGTGCACTTCCCTCCCCAGAGGAGGACAAATGCATCCACTTTTGTGTGTCTCATACTGGCAAATCCAATACCCTCACAACTCCAACTGAGTTAAGCCAAATGAAAGGTGCAGGCATCCAAGTTAGGTCATTATCGACAAGATCCACGTGTGTGGTCCGAAATACTATACTTAGGCAGTCAAGAATCCATTGAACCAAGTCTCGTGATCCTCAAAGAATTAAGTCAACTAGACCTGAAGTACCTCAATTCTAGTTCCTATAAGATTCCTGTTATTAGGTAGATTTAAGGTCCAACCAAGCTCCAATCTTTGGATTTTACTTAGACTTGTTCAATTATCAAACTCAATCCGAAAATGCGAGTGCTATGAAAATGCCATGTAGAAAATATTTTTGTGATGTATTTTTTCAAAGTTTTGACCTTTTTATATATTTCTGAAAAATATGTTGCATATGTAATTTTTCAAAAAGTTT
The DNA here is from genome assembly GCA_037367405.1 of Ottelia alismoides. Lineage (NCBI taxonomy): Eukaryota > Viridiplantae > Streptophyta > Magnoliopsida > Alismatales > Hydrocharitaceae > Ottelia > Ottelia alismoides. Next base: position 215,051 of record JAZKJV010001199.1, on the reverse strand, counting down.
TTGCAAATATTTTTGGTATTTTAGTTTTGAAAATGTTTTTGTGATTTTGAAAACAAAACATTCTAGCTAAAAACTAGGTATAAATATTTACACAAGAATGCATCGTATATTTACAAGAGTTGAGTTTTTAAGAAATTACAAGGGGTAAGTGGTCAATTTTATAGATATGTATATACATCTAATAACAAAGAATTTTTCAGGTGATGTGTATATTCCTCAAACTTATTTGAAACTAATTTCACAAATAATTTTGAAAATTATAGTCCAAAATAATTTTTGAAAATAATTTTGCAAACAATTACACACATTCGAAAATCATTTTGCAAAGTTTTTTCAAACCATATAAATAGATTTTTCAAAATAATTTTGCAACCATTTTCCAAACATTTATAAATGATTTTTCAAATATATTTTTATTTCACACAAAGAAAATAAATTTTTCAAAACAAAATATTTTTAAAAAGGTTGAAAAATATTTAATAAAAATTTTTTCAAATAATTTTCAAAAGATTTTTCAAAAGATTTTCAAACTATTTTTCAAACATTTTGCAAAAAATATTTTTACCTGCTTTATTAATCTGTAAATATAAATATAATTTGAGGAATAATCATAATCTTTTCATTAACTATTTTAAAAATTTAATAGTATTTTTATCCATATTTATAATCTAAAAATACGAAAGTACGAGTTATTGTATAGTATATATGGAGTATAAACGACCCCCTATACTAAGCTTGAGCTATGTCCTCATAGATCAAAGAGAAAAAAAGATGACATCACTCGTACTGAGTATATGTTGGAAATGCGAGCCCACGGCGAGCCATTATGCAATAAATGTTATTGCAATTCACTCCTTAATCTGAAATGAAGAATACATAATTTGCATAATAGGTCCCTTAGTACAATTAGGGTTATGTACCATGGCCATCTTGATGATCATACAGCTGTTGATTCAACTATTGAATCATAGAGGTTGGTGCTTGGGTGAATATCTAAAGATTTAGATTGAGAACTCATCAAGCACCGTCAAATGATTGTTAAGAGATGATCTCCAACCTGAGTAGGAGATGGCAATCCTTATCTCTGAAGGCTGATATCTGACCGACCTCTTGATGCAGGTCCTCTGCATAGGAATAGAGATTCGGATGTGTCAGATTAGTTAGGTCAAAGAGTTGACTTAACGAGATCGAGATAACCAAAGTCCTATATCATATGCTGTCATGATATAGGCAAGCATCCTCTGACCGGAGACAGATGTGTTGCTATATGTCTAAGTATGTACATTTGGCAGACCAATAGGTTGATGACCTAATCAAGGTCTATACACCGGCGCGCTGGTGTGCATATAAGGGCATATGAGTAATACGATCTCTCAAAGGGATCATACAGGTTCAGTTACTGAACCGGAAGACATGAGCTCACTCATGAGATATTGGGAAGAATCAAATTCCGTGCGCACGGTCGTCTCGCTTTGAAAGCTTGACTGAATTTGTAGGTTTGATATATACTTTTGGAAAGTATATGATCAAGACCTAGGTATGATATATGCTTTTGGAAAGTATATGATCAATACCGACTCCCAATGATCGAATGAGAAACTTACTGATAAAACCATGAAGTAGACAGTATAAAGTTGATCGAATACTTCGGGTTTAGTCTGAGTCTTCCAGTATGCAGGATGTACAGGTATTGGGAATACCTGAGGGTGATGTGATCATAAACGATTGTATAACCATGACGCTTCCATTCCTAGGGAGTGATGAAACGGGTTTGGATTTTAGTGACTCCTCTCAGTAGAGAAGTAATCTGATCTTGGTCCAAGTGTTGGACATTGATCTGAATGTGATTCAGATGCAATAAGAAGATTAGATTTACGGTCTTGATTTAATCAAGCATCTATGGGAGGCCCACGATCTGGATTTGAGATATGATCTCAATATCCATGTCACTATACGTGGAACAATACAATCGCCCTGTCCTTATCTCCAAGTATCTGCGGAGAAAGCGCATTATCCTTGAAGGAGTTCATGGATAATTCTATTGTTGATATATGTATCCGAGCATTGAGAAAATAGATAATTAAATGTGATTTAATTATCATGAGTAATATGAATTTGATTCATATTATAAAGAGAATTATCTTAGATAATTAAATGAGATTTAATTATCAAAGATGTAAATAATGTGAATGTGATTCATATTATTTGGACACAAGAGAATAGAGATCCAAGATGATTAAATATGATTTAATTATCATGGATATGAATAATATGGATAGCAATATCCATATTAGTCATATATATTATAAATGTGATTTATAATATATAAGAGAGAGCTATTTGTAATTTACATTTGTTAATTAAATGTTAATGTGAATTGGATTCACATTGGACATCAAATTGAAAATGTAATTTACATTTTGTTTTGGGTTGTGAATGTGATTCACAAATTTTCAATGGCATGATTGCAATGTTCACAAAAATAAATTGGATTTATTTTTGTGAAATAATTTGCAACAAAAGTTGTTGCAAATAATGGAGATTACATAAAAGGTGAAATAGCCACCTTCCTAATGGAGGAGGGTGGACGGCCACCACTCCCATTAGGAAAGGGAGGCCGTCCCCCCTCTCCACATGGAAGGAGGCTTTCTCTCCTTTCATTATCTCCATGTATTGATGATTTAATTTTGTAATTAAATTGTGTTGATTTATAAACATATATTTAATTTAAATTAAATTAATTGTTGTTGTGTTTTTAGCAACAAATCATGACCATTGAAAGAAACACAAATTGATGTGGACCATTGGATTTGTGTTGACACATGGATTGAGATCCATGGATCCCAAAACCCTATAAAAGGAGAGGCACCCCATTGCTCTTCTTGACACATAAGTTGAGGCAACAAATCTCTCTCTCTCTCTCTCATTCTCTCTACACGTCCTCTCTCTATCTCTCTCATGTGGCCGTCCACCATGGAGGCCCTAGAGAGGTACTCCATCGCCGCGGCATCGTCGTTATGCTGCCCGATGGTTTGCTCGTGGATCTCCGTCTCCTTCGATGCGCCCCGCTCGTGAAGAAGACATCGGATCTCGTGTGTCGAGATCAGGAGATCCGTCGCTTGGATCATCAACATGGATTGCGAGAAGCACGCGGTTCATCCCCGCGCTCGCAAGCGTCTCCTCCGTCGGATCGGACTTGAGACAGGAGGTCTCTTTGTTTAGAGACTTGATCGCAACCACGCTTCAAGAGGTAAACCTAATACTTGTTTGTGGTTTAGACGAAACGATCCGAGAAGTGTTCTTGGATCATGTGGTTTCGTCGCAAGAAAATTTTTTAATTTCCGCTGCATAGAACAACTAGTGCGACTAGTCGTTCTTCGTCGTATTCGATGCGACGATCACGCTTCCGTGATGCGCTTGAGGATCTAACCATATCCTTCAAGTGGTATCAGAGCCTTAGGTCGGTGGTTTTGGATACGATTCATAAACCGAGGACGACTTGGGTTCATTAGGGTATGCGAAAGTTTTCTTGCATTTCTTTTTCGCATCTCTGTTTTGATATTATTTTCGGCACTGTTTAAATTGTTTAAATACGAAAATAATATTTGGATTTTATTCCCCATTAAATAAGGAAACCGTAGGATCTGAGTTTGCGTGATTTCGATTCCGTTTGCTCTAGATATGCTCATTTTAGTGAACATGTATCCACTGTTTCGGGGACTGCGGATCATGACGTAATTAAAATATTAATTGCGGATTTGATACGCCTTGAAATGCGTGCAAATCACTTGGGTTCTGTTGTAAATCAAGTTAGCAAACTTTAGAAATTTACTTTGCTTTATTTGGATTTAAATTGATTGAGATATGATATTTTTAGTAAGTGAGGGTCACTGCTGAAAATACTTTCCTAATCAAGAACCTAGTGATTGTCATTTAATTAATTAGTGAAATTAAATTGTTTAATTTCCTGGAATAATTATGCATAAATATTTGTGAAATATTTAATGATAATTATGTCCTTAAATGACTTTGCCCTAACCAACAAATGATTAGATGTGATCTAGATCAAGATTGGTTACATGATCTACATGATCAACATTCCAACAAACATGTTGCTTGAATAGGACTTGGGATTTGTTTAGCAAATCTCATTATAATGTTAATCAAAAATGTTTTGATTATTACTATATGGTACAATTTCGGTTGAAGAACCGATGATCATCTCAAGTACAAATTAATCAATTTGACATTATCCTTTCCCGAGGCGGATATGGTGCCTAGTCGGAGAGCATTGGGGTTGCGGGTTGCAACGTATGTGGTCCGTCCCACTCTCGTCGGTACTGGCCATGACAGCGGGTAGGGCCGGGATAATGTCTGAGGGATTAAGATGTATTTTTCTAATTATTAAAATTCGAAATAATACGTATTTGAGATAATACCATTATTCAAGTAACTATTAAAATGTTTGTTGGATATTAATTGGATCATTAATTTAATATGATTAGATTAATTGGAATCCAATTAAGATTGAAATACTCTAATATGATTAGAGTTAACAATTCCCTTGGAAGAATTAATTATGTGAATGCGATTCACGATAATTAATTAAAAAAATTTGAATATGAGGTGGAGGATCACATAAGTGGCATCCATGGTCTCCCGTCAAGGCGAAGGGTTCCGTCGCCAGGGATTGCATGTGGGAGACGCCTGTCCGAAGTGACAGCTCCTGTATGCAAGCGCATCTGGATCGGGCTCTTCGCTTCTCGAAAGAGTAAGGACGTATGCGTAGTGACCCCAATATCGGGTCCTCATATTATTGGGGCGATATTGGATTGCGCATAGCGAGTTGTATTCCTGTTGACGGTTGGTTCAATTAATGACGGGTCAACATTGCCTTAGGGGTGGTGGGCCCGGGTGTTAAAGACCGAATTGGGAGATGCAAGTTGGACTTGCAAGGCGGAATGTGTTCCCGCTTCTTTTTATCCGAGTTGTAGGTTCTCATATTATTGGGATGCAACAAAGATAAGGAAGGAGATCCCAGATCTTGTTGAGATATAATGGTAAGTATATCTCTTACATTGAAAGTGATTAAGGGAATGAACTTTCAGTGTTGACAAGACAAGACAACTTTGATATAAAAATCCTAAATCAAAGTAAAATATATATATTTATATATTTATGCAATTTTCTTATTTCAGATAATCCTTCATTAAAACCCACTCAATGATATACTCAATAATAACCAGTGAAATATCTTGGATTGGATTCATGATCCAGATATTGTACTTGCAGTTGGACACATAATGTATGTGGTTGCAATGAGCAAGTTTCCTCATAATAATGAGGAATGACAATTAAATAGATAATAAGACTACAACCCTAGGGTTTGTATGTCTCTATAGTCTTGATCTCTCATCGGATGTACTTTGGAAGTGACATGTCGATGATGATCGCAATTGTCAAATAATCCTTATAAAATTTATGAAGATATTCGGGCATACATATGTGCTCTTGACATTTAACATGAATGAGATGGTTCACTGCATCATGCAGAATGGTGGCTCTATAAGAGATGGTGTATTCAAATTGTTTGAGTACCTACCTGAACCTATGTTTTAAGAGTTTAGATGGATGCAGATGATGAGTGTCATCATTCTACTATCTATACTCTGGTCATTCATGAAGCTTCATAATATTCATATTGTATGAACTTAATGAAGCATGTATAAATGTTGAAATGCTCTTACATAAGAGATCCTTAGTCTTAAGCAATGGTTGCTTATAGATAAAGGGAGCGCAGTGGAAGCATGGGTTGGACCCGAGTTAGAAGTATGGTCAAAGAGTTGACTATACGTCTTTGACTTCCATATGTCATCCGAAGAGTTGGATGAATGCCAATACTGCAATAAGTTGATGTGTTGATAGTATGACTATCAAGTCTATCTAGAATCCTTAGAGAAGGACTCGGATGGAGCATCAGATTAATCTACATAAATCATTGATAAGATAAAGTCAAATAATTGTATCTCAATCTTCTGATGACATTTGCAATAGGTTGCATATGTTTTAGAAGACTGGAAAAATTGATCTTAAAGGTTTATAGTTATCCACATGGATATTGATGCAATTGTTGCAACAATCTCTGTTGGATTGATAGACTTGTTAATTTCAGTGGGAGAGTCCTTAGTCTTAGAGAATGTCTCTATGACCTAGATATAAGAATACACTCATTGTTTGTTTCTAAATGTTAGAAATAAACATGAATCTGAGATAGAACTATCATAAAGAGTTATGATGTATATATTTCAGATAGTAATCTAATAATCTAGTGGACTTCACTAAATTAGAAAATTAATGAATGGTTCATTAACATTTCTAAATACTAAAATTAAACCTTAAGATCAATAGGAGGATGAAGATCATTTGACAATGATCTAGCATCAAGCCTTGGACATTTGTCTATTGATTTGATCAATAGGCTAGTAAGAGATGAAACTTTAGAATGTCTAAAAATTTCAAAGCTTACATGCTTATGAATATTGTATTCATAATAAAATGTCCAATACACCCTTCTTAGAGAAAGGTGTAAGATGCCAAGGTATTCAGGATCTCATGCATATTGATGTATGTAGATCATCTATATCATAGTAAACATTATGGATATGTGATATCTGTTGATGATTATGTATGATATGAGATTTCTTCTCTTCACCTAAGAAACCTTTGAAATGTTCAAAGATTTCATTACTTTTGGTTTAAAACCAAAGGTTGAAGGAAGATAAAATGACTTTGATCTAATCTAGGTAGCAAGTACCTACTAGATAAATTCAAAGAGTACCTTATAGAGATATGAAAATCACTTCTATCTCAATCCTCCTAACACACCTTAACTCAATAGAGTTATAGGTAGATACAATTGGATCATGTGTGACATGATCTTATCAATGATGAATTTTAGCATAATTATCCCTTAAGTTCCAGGTATATATGTGTAGAAGAGACTACAATGTATATCCTTAATAAGGTTCCATGTATGTTGGAATCTAGCACTTGAGAGTGTTGCTTCATTAGGAAAATAAAGGATGGTATTGGATACCTACTTTATGACCTTGAGATTCTTAAAATATCTCATCTCTGAGAATGTGATTCTTAGAGGTTGAGACTCTTGAGAATCAAGATAAAAATGAAGTGTAGGAACTCATTTAATCTTGAGAAGATAATGAGGCTCCTAAAATTGGAAACTAAAAGGATAATTGAAGATGAAACACTAAAACCTCTTCAAATAAGTTTGAGGATGGATTCCATGTGTCAGAGAAATCTGACAATGATTGAACTTCATGTGATGAAGCTTCTGAAGATCATAGCATGGATAGATGGATGTTAGCAATAAAAGTCTAATGTAGACTTCATATGCAAGTGTTGTATATGGACCCTCGTGGATCCACCTATATGGGTAAAACCTGTAAAGGTGTAAATGGATCTTCAAGAGAAAGGGAACCTGATGAGAAGGTAGAGACCTTCAAAGCACGGTTAGTAGCCATGAGCTACACACTGGAAGAGAAGACATTGCTTGCAATGAGACTTGCTCTTCGGTGACCATGCTTAAAACCATCAGAATATTGCTAACCTTAGCTACACAACTTGACTATTGCATCTTCAAGATGTAAGTCAATATTGCATTCCTCTATGAATACCTCTCTGAGGATATTCACATGAAGTAGCCCCAGGGCTTCATGGTTGAGGAAAGCAAGGTGTGCAAGATAAGGAATCCATCTAAGGACTCAAATACGCTTCTTTGAGTTGGACCATAAGATTTGATGGAATTATAATTGTTATGATTTCAAATGGAATCTTGATGAGCCATGCGAAGCTTAGTGGGAGTGCATATGTGTTCATTGCGCTAAATGTAGATGATATCCTGATCATTTAAAATGATATAAGGATAATAATAAGTGTTTTATAATCTGATTGTTCCGTAACTTGAGATATGATCTCAAGGATACCTCTTAGATCTTAGTTCTGAATGTGTTCAGGAGCAAAGAGAAGAGGGTATTGGGACTGTCACATTAGTAGTACACCTTGGACATATTCTATTGTATGGAAAATCCAAGAAAGGCTTCCATCCCTTAAGATATGGTTCTGACATGTCTGAAGGGATAGCACCTCAAAGAGTTGAGGAAATAAATGCTAGAACTACTTGCACTTGTGTATTAGTTACGAGAAGCTGAGTGTATGCTAGATGTGTACAAAAGCCAGATATCTGCCATGCAGTGGGAGTAGTAAAATGTTACTAATCCTACTATGGAGATAAAACACTTAATTGCAGTAATAATAATATCTTCAAGGATGATGAAACTTAGAGATAGTGATCTCAAAGTCTTATCTTCAAAAGTTTAAGACCATGTAGATAATGATCTATAAGGGTCTTAACTTTAGATACCTTAGGAGATAGAGATCTCCGGGAATGAAGGTATTTTAATAAGGATTATGGGAATACTGGTTATAATAATTAATCGAGTTAAAGTGCCAAGGACACTATGACAAAATTGAGTATTGGTTGCATAAGATGCAACCTTCGCATTGGATGCGAGCACTGTTACTGGAGATATGCAAGTGCCGTAAAAGGACTTGGCATAGTCTCGCGGGAACAGAGTGACTGATCAGCTTACCTAGATATTTTCTAAATAGCCTATGATTGTCACATGAGTGCGGGTTTAAATGATTAGCCCATTAATGGCTCTTTGGGCTAGTGGGAGATTGTTGGAAATGCGAGCCCACGGCGAGCCATTATGCAATAAATGTTATTGCAATTCACTCCTTAATCTGAAATGAAGAATACATAATTTGCATAATAGGTCCCTTAGTACAATTAGGGTTATGTACCATGGCCATCTTGATGATCATACAGCTGTTGATTCAACTATTGAATCATAGAGGCTGGTGCTTGGGTGAATATCTAAAGAGTTAGATTGAGGACTCATCAAGCACCGTCAAATGATTGTTAAGAGATGATCTCCAACCTGAGTAGGAGATGGCAATCCTTATCTCTGAAGGCTGATATCTGACCGACCTCTTGATGCAGGTCCTCTGCATAGGAATAGAGATTCGGATGTGTCAGATTAGTTAGGTCAAAGAGTTGACTTAACGAGATCGAGATAACCAAAGTCCTATATCATATGCTGTCATGATATAGGCAAGCATCCTCTGACCGGAGACAGATGTGTTGCTATATGTCTAAGTATGTACATTTGGCAGACCAATAGGTTGATGACCTAATCAAGGTCTATACACCGGCGCGCTGGTGTGCATATAAGGGCATATGAGTAATACGATCTCTCAAAGGGATCATACAGGTTCAGTTACTGAACCGGAAGACATGAGCTCACTCATGAGATATTGGGAAGAATCAAATTCCGTGCGCACGGTCGTCTCGCTTTGAAAGCTTGACTGAATTTGTAGGTTTGATATATACTTTTGGAAAGTATATGATCAAGACCTAGGTATGATATATGCTTTTGGAAAGTATATGATCAATACCGACTCCCAATGATCGAATGAGAAACTTACTGATAAAACCATGAAGTAGACAGTATAAAGTTGATCGAATACTTCAGGTTTAGTCTGAGTCTTCCAGTATGCAGGATGTACAGGTATTGGGAATACCTGAGGGTGATGTGATCATAAACGATTGTATAACCATGACGCTTCCATTCCTAGGGAGTGATGAAACGGGTTTGGATTTTAGTGACTCCTCTCAGTAGAGAAGTAATCTGATCTTGGTCCAAGTGTTGGACATTGATCTGAATGTGATTCAGATGCAATAAGAAGATTAGATTTACGGTCTTGATTTAATCAAGCATCTATGGGAGGCCCACGATCTGGATTTGAGATATGATCTCAATATCCATGTCACTATACGTGGAACAATACAATCGCCCTGTCCTTATCTCCAAGTATCTGCGGAGAAAGCGCATTATCCTTGAAGGAGTTCATGGATAATTCTATTGTTGATATATGTATCCGAGCATTGAGAAAATAGATAATTAAATGTGATTTAATTATCATGAGTAATATGAATTTGATTCATATTATAAAGAGAATTATCTTAGATAATTAAATGAGATTTAATTATCAAAGATGTAAATAATGTGAATGTGATTCATATTATTTGGACACAAGAGAATAGAGATCCAAGATGATTAAATATGATTTAATTATCATGGATATGAATAATATGGATAGCAATATCCATATTAGTCATATATATTATAAATGTGATTTATAATATATAAGAGAGAGCTATTTGTAATTTACATTTGTTAATTAAATGTTAATGTGAATTGGATTCACATTGGACATCAAATTGAAAATGTAATTTACATTTTGTTTTGGGTTGTGAATGTGATTCACAAATTTTCAATGGCATGATTGCAATGTTCACAAAAATAAATTGGATTTATTTTTTGTGAAATAATTTGCAACAAAAGTTGTTGCAAATAATGGAGATTACATAAAAGGTGAAATAGCCACCTTCCTAATGGAGGAGGGTGGACGGCCACCACTCCCATTAGGAAAGGGAGGCCGTCCCCCCTCTCCACATGGAAGGAGGCTTTCTCTCCTTTCATTATCTCCATGTATTGATGATTTAATTTTGTAATTAAATTGTGTTGATTTATCAACATATATTTAATTTAAATTAAATTAATTGTTGTTGTGTTTTTAGCAACAAATCATGACCATTGAAAGAAACACAAATTGATGTGGACCATTGGATTTGTGTTGACACATGGATTGAGATCCATGGATCCCAAAACCCTATAAAAGGAGAGGCACCCCATTGCTCTTCTTGACACATAAGTTGAGGCAACAAATCTCTCTCTCTCTCTCTCATTCTCTCTACACGTCCTCTCTCTATCTCTCTCATGTGGCCGTCCACCATGGATGCCCTAGAGAGGTACTCCATCGCCGCGGCATCGTCGTTATGCTGCCCGATGGTTTGCTCGTGGATCTCCGTCTCCTTCGGTGCGCCCCGCTCGTGAAGAAGACATCGGATCTCGTGTGTCGAGATCAGGAGATCCGTCGCTTGGATCATCAACATGGATTGCGAGAAGCACGCAGTTCATCCCCGCGCTCGCAAGCGTCTCCTCCGTCGGATCAGACTTGAGATAGGAGGTCTCTTTGTTTAGAGACTTGATCGCAACCACGCTTCAAGAGGTAAACCTAATACTTGTTTGTGGTTTAGACGAAACGATCCGAGAAGTGTTCTTGGATCATGTGGTTTCGTCGCAAGAAAATTGTTTAATTTCCGCTGCATAGAACAACTAGTGCGACTAGTCGTTCTTCGTCGTATTCGATGCGACGATCACGCTTCCGTGATGCGCTTGAGGATCTAACCATATCCTTCAGTATAGAAAAGGCTAAAGAATAAAAAATGAATAAATAAATAAATGAGAAGTTGATCGTCCCTCCTATACTTGGATCAAATAATTCTAAGTATAGCAAACTGTACACAAAGCAGTGAGGGTCAAGGGTGGGAATGAACATATCGTACTCAGACTGTCTCCCCCTGTTCTTAGGGTAAGATATCCCTAAGTATAGACGAGAAGAAGAGACAATGGAGAGGATCAAAGAATCGAAGAACTCGGTGTGCACCCCTCCCCCCTCCCCCATACTTAGAATAAAGTACACCCTAAGTTAGAAGACTGACAAAAAGGGGCAACACCTTATTGATAGAAAAAAGAAAAACGAGAAGGAAAAGAATAAAAGAAGAAAAGTCATTCAAAAATATTTTAATTCGCTTTGTCTTCGACTGCTGCTAACGAAGTATTCAGTTTATCCTCATAAATCACTTGGACGGAGTCAATGACAAACATGAATGTGTCATGTTCAAGATAAGGCTTCAGAAGTTGTCCATTTACCACAAACGACTGTGCATCAACTGACAAACCATATATCATTACACTTCCATTTTCACACACATGTCTCACTGTGAATGGCCCAATCCATTTGCTCTTCAGTTTGTCCGGAAAGATCTTTAATTTTGCATCGAACAACCACACCTTCTTATTCGGTTCGAAGGATTTACGACGGATATGCTTGTCGTGCCACTTCTTGATCTTCATTGTACATTAGAGTGTTGTCATATGCATAGTCTCTAAATTCCAACAATTTGTTCAGATCCACTTTTCGGTTCTTCCCAGCTTTCTTAGAGTCCATATTACATATGTTGATGGCCCATAAAGATGTGTGAATCAGTTCAACAGCTAGATGACATGGCTTGCCATAGACAAGGCGGTAGGGGGACATTCCTAAAGGAGACTTATACGTGATTCTGTAAGCCCAGAGAATAGAATCCAGTAGCTGAGACCAGTTCTTACGATCCAGACGCACAAGCTTTTGTAGAATTATCTTTATCTCCATGTTTGAAAATTCATCTAAGCCATTGGATTGTGGGTCGCACAATGAAGTAACACGATGTTCTATGCAGAATTCCTGGGTTAGCTTCTTCACTTCTTCATTTATGAAATATCTACCCCCATCTCATATGAGAATTTTGGGAATCCCGAACCATGCAATGATGTGATCCCTTAAAAATCGATAGATAGTCCGATTGTTGGTGGTTCGAGCGAGAATAGCCTCCACCCAACGACTCACATAGTCGACAACAAGCAGAATATATTTGTAACCCTTACTGTTCGGAAATGGTCCCATAAAGTTGATGCCCCATGCGTCGAAGACGTATGATATTTGAATGAACTTCAGAGGCATCGTGACTTTCATTCCTATGGCGCCGTCCATCTGCTCGCAGCCAGTGCAACATTTGACGTAATCTTATGCATCCTTGAACAATGTAGGCCACCAAAGGCCACTATGAAGAACCTTTGTTATCGTTCATCTACTTGAATGATGTCCTCCGGATTCTTGATCATGGAAAAGTACAAGGACACTCGAAACTTCCTCCTGAGGAATACACCTCCTCCAGATGCAATCTACCCCCTCACGGAATAGATATGGATCCTCCCACTGGTAATAATGGATTTTAGACAAAAATTTATCGATTTTAAGCTTCGGCCAGTCCTGTGGAGTTATCTTGGTCACACTATAATTCACAATATTAGCATACCAAGGAAGCAAGGTTATTGACAAAATTGCCTCATTTGGGAATGCCACTGTGATAGGTTGCAAGTTCAACTCAATAGATTCAGGCCCGAGAAGTCTAGAAAAGTGGTTGGCCACCTCGTTCTTAACTCCAGGTTTATCTCGAATTTCAAGTTCAAACTCCTGAGGAGAAGGATCCATAGGATGAGACGTGATTTGGCATCCTTCTTCTACCGTAAGTACTGGATGGACGAGTGATCTGTGTAGATAATAACCTTGGACCCGAGGAGATGGGATCTTAGCTTTTTCAATGGAAAGATTACCGCTAGCAGCTCCTTCTCAGTAACCATGTAACTTCTTTGAGATTCATCGAGCGTTCGACTAGCGTAGTGAATAGCAAATGGGAATTTATCTTTCCTCTGTCCAAGCACAACACCGATGGCATAATCTGACACATCAGTCATTATCTCAAAAAGTTGTATCCGAATCGACAGCTGCAAGATAGGGCCTGAGTGATAAGTTCTTTCAACTGACTAAAGGTAAGGAGTACATGGTCATCAACAATGAAATCATTCTCATTGCCTAGCAACTCGATCAACGGTCTGTCAAACTTACTAAAATATTTGATAAATCGCCGATAAAAACCAACAGGATCCAAAAATGACCTGACCTTCTTGATGGTTTTAGGTGTCAATAACTTGGAAATAACCTCCACCTTGGCTGAATCAACTTCCATGCCACGTTTAGATACAATGTGACCCAACACAATTCCCTCAGTCACCATAAAGTTGCTCTTTTCCCACGAGAGCACTAGATTTACTTCGCAACACCTCCGTAATACCCGATCTAAATAATCAAGGCATTGATCAAAGGAGTCCTTGTATATCAAGAAATCATCCATAAAGATCTCAAGAAAATTGCCCACCATGTCAGCGAAAATTGCAAGCATACACTCTAAAATGTGGCTAGGGCATTGCATAACTTAAACGTCATCCGTCTGAAGGCATATGTACCAAAGGGATAGGTGAACGTGGTCTTCTCTTGGTCTTCAGGAGCTATAGCAACTTAATTATATCCATAGTAGCCATCCAAGAAACAGAACTATTTCTTCATAGCCAGTCTCTCAAGAATCTGGTCAATGAAAGGCAATAGAAAATGATCCTTCTTGGTGGCGAGATTGAGTCTTCTATAATCCACGCACACTTGCCAAGAAGTGGGTACTCTAGTCACGATCTCCTCTCCTTTGTCGTTCTTCACAATAGTGATCTCTGATTTCTTTGGCATTACATGTAGAGGGCTCACCCATTTTCTATTGGATATGGGATATATGAATCCATCATCACACCATTTCTGAATATCTTTCATGATAACCTCTCGCAGTTGTGTCTTCTCTAAAATTCATAGAAGGGTTTGTTGTCCTCTTCAAGGAAAATATGATGCGAGCAAAAGGACTGATTGATCCCATGGAGATTCTAAGTTTTCTACCCTATTGCCTTGCGTTTACATTCAAGAACCTCCATCAGATGAGATTCTTGGTCTTTGATCAGATGCGCATTCATGATGACCAAGTACATGTCAGGTTCACCCATGATGATAGGACAAGCGACTCAGGTTAAGTATGAAAATATTCAATGGTCGTTATGACCCAAATCGCTCAACACGATCAATGAGAAAAATAAACCCCTCAAGAAAGTCAACAATCAAATGTAAGAATCTTTTCTATTTTATTTAATCAGACACAAGGATCACGATTTAAAAACTAAGTAGTCAGGTCTTTAGAAGAAAAATATTTTTAGTGGTTTTTAATTTTTCATAATTTTAATTTTCAATAAAATATAAACAAGCATAAAGGAATAAAGGACACACACAACACTCTTTTTATATTTTCAAAACTAAAAAAAGCACAGAAAATTAAAGAGAAAATATTTTTGGTCTTTTATAAGTTCTAATATGATTTTAGTAATTTTTAAGGAATTTTTAGATGTTTTTATGAAATTTTTAAATCAAATAGTGCTAAAAATGTAAAATGGTACACATCCAGGAATAATTTGCAAAGTAAAAATATCTAAATGCCCAAAATTCCTGAATAATAATTGTATGATAACATATGAGTAAAAGGCTACAAACAAAAACTGGAAACACAATTTTGGATTTTCTTTGATTTTATACAATTTTTATAAGATTTTGGGTGTTTTGTAATTTTTAGAGGTTTGATAAAGTTTTTTGAACAAAATTGATACTAGAGTTAAAACACAAAAAAAAGACAACTGCATGAATTTTTAGGGAAATTTTCAAGACTTTTTCAAATTATTATAATTTTTGAACTTAAACAGGACACTTTTTATAGGTTTTTGAATTTTTAGTAATATAAGATGCAAATAAATTAACTACCAAAAATCACCACAAAGAAAGCATATAGGCATGAGTCAACAATATTTTTTTGGTAATTTTTGGATTTAATTTCCTATTTATTAATTAAAATAATGAAAAAAATAGAAATAGTTTACAGGGATACAAACATAATTATTTTAACTTTTAAGGCCTAGAAGATAACACACTGATAAAGCACTGGGCCAAACACGTAAATAATCCAACAAACTCACACAAAGACGTGATCCAGACTCACAAAGGCATGAATGCAAATATCAAAACATAAAACTCATTCGATAATAGATAAATAGTTCAAGGCAGGAACTGCAAATAACCCAGCAAAGCACGTGGAGACACATGCGACGTAAGCTCGACATGACTAAAATACAAATATGAAAAGTATGAGGGTTTGACTGCAAATATCCTTAACTATTTATTACATTTATTATACTAAATGCAAATAACATAAATAATAGGATAAAAATGAAATTTACCCTTGCAGACATGTGGTGCATGCACGAGGAGGCGGGCTCTGACAACGTTGATATCCTCTGAAAAGTTATCTAATGGCTCTGGAAAGCAGGAGGATGTGTGTGTCATATCGTCCCAAGAATCCTATGAGACCATTAAATATCAAATGTGGGTGTACGATCCTGATCGGATCTGGGGGAGCATCTCTTGATCAAGCAACAGAAAAGGGTCCCGGATGAACTCGGACATGATGAACTTCAACTGAGCGAGGGTGGAGATCCGACGCTTTGATGAAGGCTCTGATGAGTCTAGCAAGGTCGTGGGAGCGCTCCACATCGAGTGAGCTGCTTCAATAATCGGAAGGACGATACGATGGGCGTCGCGATGATGTTCCTCCTAGAGTTGATCTGCCACAACAGCTGGGGTATTAAAGGGGCCTCCTCATGCAAACCAATAACTGCAAGGGATAGGGTGACTCGGAGGGGACTCTTTAGTTGAGTTATTGCATAGCAAAGTAATGAGAAGAGTCGGGGAATGGGGTTCGACCTTTGGAGAAGGAAGGGAAAGAGGTCTCGTCCTTAATCTCGACCTGATGGTCGATTCAAAGGGGGTTAGGTTGTGTAGGAAGGATGATGGCGAGTAGGGGGTCGATCTGTGCAAATGAAGGTGGGCAACAAGGATCCGATCAGCTAGTCGGAGTAGAGGAACAAGCAACAACGATGAAATGGAAATGGGAGTGAACGTGGAAATAGGGGCGATGAGATGGATTCCTGAAGGGTCTGATGAACTCAAGAACTCCAAGCGAGGTGGTTGGTGAGGGTTATAGCCTCAACCTAGTTGTGGTTGACAAGGAGGCTTCTCGCAGGGACTCTACGGCGATGCGACGAGCTGCTCTCAATCAGACCACCTAACGATACTCTAATAACACCTCCTAGGAGCTATCACCTTCCTGAAGGTACCTAGGGGTCTGTGGTGGCACGAGGAATGATATGTCGAGCTAGAGGAGCTGAAAGGAGACTTTATAGGATGCCCAAGGGTCCAGAAAGATCAGAAGGTGGAGTGAAACTCTAGGCAGAGCAGGTTGCACTTAGGGATCCATGAGGATCACGGATCCTAGGAGCGCAGTCGAAGGTAGAATTGAGGCAAAAGGAGGTCGATTGCGCTTGGGAAAAATCAGAGATCTCTGACAGATAAGAAGTCGGGTCGGGTCAGCAGGGAGGAGACATTGATCGGGGTCAACATTCCTACGTGGACAAATGAGAATTCAGGATTTACAAAAATAAAAGAAAGTTGAATATAAAATAGTAAATGATTTTAAATTAAAAAGTGTTTAAAATAAAAAATGTTTAGTATTTTATAAACTATTTTTGTGAATTTTAATTATTTTTACGAAAAATATAAATAAGGTATATGTAAATAAGGTATATACAATATTACATGTTATATACATGTATATTATACCTATGTATTATGTACAAATATTTTAATTTTATTTTTACAAAAAATCTTTTTTATTTTAAATTCTATTTATTCACATAATAATTTTAGGAATAGAAAATGATTTTTATGAATTAGTTAAGGCTGTAAAATAAATAGGCATTGTATTGTACACGTGTCTTTTGTACAAGGAATCGTTGATTTTATTTTTATTTTACTTTTATGATTTTTATTTCATATTTATATTATTTCTAGGTTTATATGCAAGTGTGTAAAAGGAATAAGATATTTATATTTTATCAAAAATAAATAAATGAATATTTTGTACAAGTATAGGTGGTATGTACAATACATAGCGTACCCCTATCTCTCTCTACTTAATTTTTTTGCGATCAGGTCAAAATTTGACCTTCTCTTGGGATTTAGGTCACTCTATATTTATTCTAAATATATCTTTCTTTTCCTTTTCTATTTATTCTTTTATTTTTGTAAAATAGGTGTTAATTATGAGATATTAACAATGCCATGTAAAATGTTATATATATGGTTTTGATAAAAGATAAAGCTAAAATAAAGGACTAAAGAATGATAATCGTAAATTCATCAACCCGTATGGAAGGCATATTTCATGTTGAGGGCAATTGTATTAGCTCTGGCAGAGTGGGATTTGTCTCGATGGTGACTTCAACTATCATAGCAGGTGGTGGTTTTTTCATCTGTTTAGTGTCCACCATGCTTCGTTCAGCCTATATATCAAAAAGTTTACAACTTTTTTCAATAATTTCTTCTTCATTGTATATTCGTCCATACTTTCCTCTTGGTCTTGTAGGCACTTCATCCCTACATGGATCTCATCAAGTGTATCAGCAAGAATCTCATCTTGGTTGACAAGGGGAAAGTCGATTGTAGTCCTAACCCAAATTCTGTGAGTAGTGAGGCAGGCATTACATTGACAGAAGACCCGCTGTCGAGCAAAGTGCGTTCGAACTCCTTATCAAACATCCCTTGTATGTCTTTTTGTCTGGGATATTGTTGATGGCATTGACTGAGACCATTGTGAGAATGTCTTTTCGAATTTGCCACCTTTACTTATGGCTTTATGAGGACAAGTCTTGCGCCTAGTTGTACATGCATCTTCCAATCCTTTCTTCAGAGTAGATATGTACTCAAGAGCCTTCATTAAGGCATATTCAAGACCAAATTTTGAATAGTTTCTATAATGCCATGGTTAGACAAAGCATTTTTCAAAATTTTCATTTTTTTTGTGTTTTTCGTTGCTTCAGGAAAAGGAATATTTACATAATCTAAAACAATATCATTCAAAAGTTTGTCCCTATTACTGTGTATAGATAGATGGCTGATGACACGAAGATTGAGATCGACTAAGATGGAAAAATAAACAAGTCATTCTCAACCAATCACTTTGGTCAATCAAAAAAATCAAAACCACTCAAAAATAAATCAATCAAAACAAGGAAATGTCAGTGGTCTCCGCTACTTATTTAACCTGGTATAGAGACCAGAGTCGGACTCAAGGAGCACAAAAATGCACAAAGTAGCCAGAATTCAGATAAATAAAAACATATTTTTATGGTTTTTAATTTACAATTTTTTATATTTTCAAAATGAGAAATCACACAACACAAATAAAAAGAATAAAGTAAAGGCAAGTTTCTACAATTTTTATTAAGAGTAAAAATGCTCAAAAATAGTAAATAAAAATACTTGAATATTTTTCAAATATTCAGATGTTTTTGTTGATTTTTGGGGATTTTTTCAATTTTTAAATGATTTTGTAAAAATGAAAGAAGGGAAAACAGGGAAAACCGTGCACAATCACGATAAAATTACAAGTTAAAAATACCTAAATTGTCAGAATGTACTTGATGACAATTTTATGAAAAAGTAAATAAAGTTATCTACGTACAAAAATTAAAATACTATTTTTTTTATTTTTCTAGTATTTTTAATCATTTTTATAAGATTTTAGAGTTTTTAGCTTTTTAGAGTTTTTTAAAGGATTTTAAAACAAAAATGCTAATGAATATAAAGCATAGAAAAGCACACAAATACAAATTTTTATAGAATTTATAAGACAATTTTTTGATTTTTTATGTATTTTGTAAAATAGACATAATAATTTTTGGGTATTTTTGATTTTTTAAAAAATCAAATAAAACTAAATCGATTCTTAAAAATTACCTTAAATATTACGTGTTAGTATATTTTTATTTTAGTATTTTTACACAAATACCTCAATTTTATATTTTATTTATGTTCAAAATATTTTTGGGAGTATAAAATAATTTTTATTTTATTATTATTATTTATTTATAGGTATAGAATAAATAGGGAGGGAGTTGTACAAGTGAGAGAGGATTTTATTTTAATTTTCTGGTTTTTATTTTATTTTTAAGATGATATACATGGAGGTAGAAAGAATATTTTATTTTTATTTTAACCAAAATAATTATTTACATATATAGGTTAGAGTAAGCCCTATCTCTCTCTACATATTTTATTTAGGCAATGCTTGGCCTTCTCTTGGGGTTCGGGTCACTCTATATTTATTCTAAATACCTCCTTCCTTTTTCTTTTTCCTTTATTCTTTTATTTTTTCACAAATACATGCTAAATATACAATTTTAACACATGCACGCATAATGCTAACTTATTGTATTTACACCTATTTACATGATGATTTGCCAAGATAAATAGCTAAAATAAAAGAATAAAGAGTGAGAATCAGGAATTCATTAATGGAGAAAAGGTATAAAATCATCTACAATATGTGGACCAAAAAATGCAGGTTCATCACTTTGTGTAGGCTCTAGATCCACTACATGTATTGGACTTTTCTGCTTTGGTACTGCTTTTGTGGCACGTGCAGGCATCTACAATGCTGGCTAGTCTCCATATTATCTACTATTGTCTTTTTGGGTTTTTGAATTTTCTTCAATTTTTTATTTTTTCTGCTGGTGCTGCTCTAAAAATATTTTTTGACCCTCGCGCTGGCTGAACTTATGATTCCCCATTAGATGCTAGATGCTTCCCTTTTTCCGTCATCGATGGATGGAGTGTCCTACTGCTCCTGAGAGTAACAACATTAGATAAAAAGCAATTTAGTTCACCTGAATCGGGTTGGACACTACCGGCTACTTGCTCCTTGTGTCGGAAATTGTTCAGGTTAGCTTCGACTTGGGATGGAATGGTTGTTTAGCAGTCGTCAGATCATCTATCTTTTAGTTCATCTCATCCATATTTTTCATCAGTTGCTTGAGGTAGGCAAGGGCCGCGTTTACAGACACAATCTCAGAAGATTCCCTCTACTGAGGTTTCTGATGCTAATATTGCTGGTGAGATTGTGGATGGTATCCCTAAGAAAATTGGTAAGGAGGAGGATAGGATTGTGAGTTCTAAGGAGGATATTGAGCAGCCGGCTGCTGATGGTATCCTTGAATGCGATATCCAGAGTGTTGAGGACCATGTTGATAGTTCTTCCTCTAAGTATTGCCTTGTTAAGGAGGCCGTTGCTGATACCTGGGCTAGAAGGGTCTTCCACCCTGCTGCTAGAAGGATAGAATTTGTGGAGAAATGCAGATTTTAACTCCTCCCATGTTGGGACTACCTTCCCAAAGTGTTCGTCCCAATACAGACCATTGTCTTGGAGGTTGAAGGGAATGGCAGTCATCTTGACCACCCCCAATGGGATACGAGGTAGTGAGAGGTGGCACAGATGCGTCTAAACTTCTTATGGTGGATGTATGATTCCTCAATAGTATTCCCATGGAAAGTGGGGATCAAGGATAGAAACTGCGACTTCAGCTCGAAGTGGGCATGGAATTGTAGAATTTGAATTCACTCTGTGATATGACCCACTCCAGGATTGTATGTTTGCTTCAAAGTTGGCTTTAGTGGTAGTGGTCTTGCCTCACATCTCTCAAAACAGGGTCCACCTATGGACAATTCATATCCAACACCTCCCTGATTCTTTGGTTTTGGTTCATCCTCCCTTTTGTCGTCTCCTTCGTCAACCCTCATCCTCAAATCGTTCAACATCTCTTGGAAAGAAGTCTAGGATAGGGCATGATTAGTCAACTGCTATTGGATTTCATGGATGGATGCAAGCAGATGGCTATTTACCTCATTCTGCGTAGTGTATTGCCCTTCCCTCAGATTGATTTCTTATTTATGTTAGGGTTGTGGTCCCTTTCCTCTTCCACCGACCATGTTGGATTCTGCTTGGATTTCTGACTGGAGATCGGGTTCTTGATTTGCACATGGAAGAATACCCCGATCAGTCTGAATTGCAAAATCAGAGGGAGAGAAGTGTTCTGTGTTAAGGTCAACACAAAACTTTGTTAAGGATGGAGAAGTGTAAGGAGTGAATTCTATGGCCATCCAAAACAGGCATAGTTTGGGACAAGAGTGATCTTAGTTTATTAAAGAAGGAGGGGAGTCTGGAGGTCAATTTGCAGAGTTCGAACTGGGTTCTTGGGAATCACCCCAAATTATTAGAAAAAGCGAGCGGATGGAACAAATGTGGGTGTCGATGGAGTCTCAATCAAAGTATCCATGTGTCGCCATCTCGAGGATCAATAGGAAGATCGATGTGGATGTATAATATAGAGGTCAACAAGAAACAAAAGGAGTGCAAAACAATAGAATGGCTCAAGGTGAGCAAGGGCCAATAGGAAAGAAGCAAAATCACATGAGTGCACGATATTTTTGATCTTGACCTTAATAGAGCTAATCAATCAGACACAAAGCAATGGGTTCACCAACTAGACTCGTGAAGCCATGAAGGTTCAACAATTATCTTTGTAAGTTTTAGATTTGATTTTCAGGAAATTTATCTTTGAACGAGTCCTTAGAGCGCTACACCTATAGGAGAGAGAGTACTGCCAAAAATGTATCCCTTACTTGTCCTCCTCCTTTGTAACCTGTAGTCTGCACTTTTTTTAGGTCCTTGTAACCCTTCCTTGATCCCTACTCAGCCAAAGAAATAAAGGGAGGAAACCGATAGGCAAATCGATACTTCGGATCTCGCTCGCAACAGAATCACCCGTGAGCGTGCGAGAACCTGCTCGGACACAACACGTTGAGACATAAAACCCCATGAAGTCATGGCCTATGCTCAATACTTTAGACAAGGTCGATGCTCTACACAATAGAGAACATCATTGTTGACTAAGCCCTACTCTTCTACGTATGATATAAGCGCCAATACTTCAGAAATCCAAGCGATACACAAGAGAACCACAAACTGGATTTTGGGTTCTAATCCTTACGAAGTCGCTCTCTCATTGGGAAGGAGACCTTCCAATGCAACCTGAAAATAAATGAGGGTTTTTCTCACCTGAGGCAATGTGTTCAACTAATCAAATTTATTTAGGTCAAGTATTTTTAGCAGCCCCTTTTTTATTTTTTTAGTGTTATCACTTATTTTGAGTAGATTCAATACATGTACGTAACGTTTTTATGTTTTCTTTGATTCCTATGTGATCCAAAAATAGAGGGAGATAGCGGAAAATTAACGCAAGGTGACATTAAGATGAAAATCTCATCTTAGTGTCTAAATGATAAATGCTCAGTAAGAAGACTTATAGAGCATCCCAGCTCTCTCCATGGGGGATGCAAAACCAGAATTTGTAAACCTATACTATATGCCGATATGCACATGGAAATCTTCCTAAGCAGGCAACTATTAACGTGAAGAACCAAATGCCAAACACCAAGAATGAAACCTATAGTTTGATATTGGAGCCTCCTCGGTGCCCACTACAGTGGGTCCTACAAGCATTGTATGGAGTGCTCTCCCGGCGTGCGATTTCGAAACTAAGTGTTAAGAAATTAATTAATTCTAAGTCCAAACACGAAGACTATATGTGCATGAAAAACAGTTAGGTGTTTGGACTTAGACTACACTATCAAGCAATCCTAAGAACTAAGGGCTCATTCCACAAAATAAATAGAAAAAAAGGGCACAAAGCACAAAATCGTGAGAAATAAAATGATGAAAACTCAGAAAACTGCGGTGAGTCCCCAAGTGAACAAACACTTGGAAATTGGGCCCGAGTGTCCAAAGTCCAAGGTACCTATATTATTACAAATTAATAGTCAAAATAAATCTCTTTCTCTCTCTCTCTCTCTTACAAAAAGCAAAAAACCCTAAGTTATCCTCTCTCTCTCTCTCAAGAGCCTCCTGCTGACTAGGTCAGATAATCGGCTCCTCATCCCAAGTCTGAGTAGAATCACCTAGGCGATCCTCCTCGGTCCGCGGTCCCTCGCAAGAAGACCAGAGAAAAGATGCCAGACAATTCAAAATAGATAATCAAATGAAGAGCGATAATATAAAAAATGTCTAACAAAATGGAGAGACAAAAATCTACTCTACAAGTCGATACTCCTTGGCAATGGCACCAATTGAAAATGATAGGATGGTAGTCGCTAAATAATAGCCTGACAAATCAAGCTCACAATCGTTGAGGTGACTACTAGAATCCTCTCGTTATTTCAACAATTAACCCACACAGATAATTAAGCAATTAAGAGAAGGAATTAAAATTTACTATACCCTACTAAGAATATATAATGGCAAGCAAGTAGGGGTCGAATACATGAAGCAATGGAGTAGATCAGACAAAGACGCAATAATCGAAGCATAATTACCACCCACAAACTTAGCCAAATGAATTTTTGTTGGTTTTTATTTTTCAGTTTTTCATTTTTTTGTTTTATTTTTTTTATATTTTTACATTTTGATTTTCAAATTTCTATTTTTATATTTTCTTTTTGAGTCTTATATTTTTATATTTTCTTTTCCTTGTTATAAAATATATAATATAGATATATATATAGAGTATATGTACAAGATAAGTTTACGTAGATATAAATATTAATAAAAATAATCAAAATATATAAAATAAAATATTTTAGAGTTTTAAATATTTTTCTATTTTTGTTATTTTTAGGATATTTTGCTAATTTTAATATATTTTTAAAGTCAAAAATACCCTAAATTAGGGTTTACTTAAATACCTAAAATTAAAATTGAGGTCAAAAATACCAAACAATATTAAAATTGCTTCAAATTATTTTTGGAATAATATTGATAATATAAAGAAAATTCAGAAACTAAAAACACAATTTTTAGAATTTTGGGAATTTTATAGATTTTTATAAGTAGTTTTAGGATTTTTTAATTTCAGGAGTTTTCTTTAGTAATTTTTAGATATTTTTTGCTCGAAGCTTAAATATACTTAGATAAACAAAATATATTTTTTGGGAATTTTTCAAAACATTTTTATATTTTTATGTGCTTTCTATTGCAAATAGGGACAAAAGAGCTATTTTTTATTTTTAACAGATATGAGAAATGTCAAAAAAATGTAAAATAAAATATGGACGTGGGAGTACAATGCAACACCTATTTTGTGGATTTTTTCATGTAAAACTACTATTTTAATTAAATAGAAACAACAAAGAGAAACTACAATACTAACATGGACCTTTTTGTAAGTAAGAGAAAAAACTAGTGCAATCTGCAACTTTTCTTAAAGTTTATAATGTGAATAATAAGTTACAAGACTACTGCAAAATATCCAAATCCTCAAGGGTCCTCCTGCAAAAATGCTAAGCTCACATGTATAGACACGTGAGCCACGTTGACTAGGACTAAAATTCTATTATAAAAAGTTAGAGGGCCTCCTTGTAAAAGTTTCACAAAATATTACACAACAGAGGAAAGTTTACACATCAAATATTAAATTACAAAAATGTGCAGGATTGAGTTTGCAAAATACCCACACAGAGGTGCGGATGAACGACGATGGCTTACCCACTTAACATGTGGCGCCGCCTCGTGCGACGATGCTTCTTCGTAGTGAATGGAGGAGATTAGATCCCCTAACAGGATCGAATGGTTGATGGCTTGCGAGATCGAATGACGACTGCTCGTCTATAAGAACACGACTGATCCAACAACCGTGAGGAGAACAACAAGAACGCATGAAGAACTCGAGCCTAGTGAGTTTCAATCATCTAGAGCTCGATCTTGCTTCAACATGAGGCACCCTTGACACATCCGGTAGACTCCTGCAGCTGCTCCGTGATGTATGGTTGCTCCAAAGGCTACGTTACCGTCGTGATGATGCCTGGCGAGCTCGAGAAAGTGCTAAGCTCCAGGTGCCTCAAGTTTGCACAAAAATCAACCTCAACTGGGGTCGAAAGCCTCCAAGACCTGTAGTGAAGTACACACAACAAAAGGGGGTGTCCTGGGGTGCCTGATGGGTGGAATGGAGGAAGGGCAAAGGGTGGTAGAGGTATCCGGCGGAGGTGATAGAGGTGGAGACTTAGATCATTTGATCTATGCAAGATCTAAGTGCCTGGATGTGCGTGGGGTAGAGAGAAGCAGAAGGGGAAGTAGAAGCATTCGATGTGATCGAAAAATGGCTCGGTGATCAGAATGAAGTTGCGGAGCCCGGTCTCCAGCGATCAATGATTTTGGGTTTCAAGGAAAATGATGCTGAATTGCTTGCAACTAAGACTTAAACTAGGCTAAAATTACTCTAATGAATGAAAAGATGAAGGAAATAAGAATCTCACCAAACCAGATCCGCCAGAGACGAATCTAGCGGCGGAGCTCCTGAATCAAACTTAATTCGATGCCTTACGCCTTACTGGATAGTCGAGGTGGTTCTTGCTATCACCAGTAGGGAACTCGGACCTTAGACTCAGGGTTTGAGGGTAGAAAATGGATCGAACCAGGGAAGGAGGCGGAGAGAAGTTTCTGTACAGCTGACTGAGATGCTCCAAAGATAGAAGCGTATCAGATGCATCAGTGATCCACACCCCAAGGAAATATCTGGGCATGAATCACCAATGCCTGAGGAGGAAAAGCCGTCAAGGGTTCGATGCGAGATGATGAAATAATCGAGCCCCAAAAATACGAGAAATGGGGAAAAATGCAATTCTGACAAGAGCTGCAGACGGATCAGAGAGTTGATCGAAGTCAACACTCACCACCACCTGGTTGGTCCACGAGGACCAATCAGGAAAAAAATAGCCGAAAAAGGATTGTAAATTATTATTAATTAATAAATGATTTTATTATTTTTATATTATAAAGTAAAAATATTTATTATTTTTCATAGTATTTTATTATGAGTTTAATTATTTTTTAGAGGTACATAATTACAAGTTACTTTTGAGGGTTAATATATAGGTATATGTATCTATGTTTTTAAGTATTTGATTTTTATTTTGTATTTTTGATTTTATTAATTAAGTTTGTGATTTTTCTGATATAATATATATACTTAAATAAATAAGTCTATTTATCATATAGATATAGATATAGGTATTTCATCAATATGTGTTATAGATACACATTTTATTTTAGTGTTTTCTTGATATTTTTATTCTAGTTTTAATATGCACACATATTATAAATATATTTTCAAAATTATAAAAATTTATAATTATAAAAATGATGAATAATAAATAAAATGAATATTTTAACCAGGTAAACTATACAATAGGGGTCCAAAACCTTACTTTCACACCTTCACTCAGAAAAATATGAATCCACTTCATTAAATATCTTATTAAAAGTTATATACAATTAAAGGTGATTTGAATATATTTTGATTTTTATTTGAGAGATATGGGTCTAGGAAGTTGTAATTTTGGAATCTTATTTAGACTGTATCCTTTATTCTATATATTATTTTTGGATGAAATAAATTTGTATTTTTATATATTTTGTTATATACAACTTTCATGTTCAGAGTTTCTTTTTGAGGTAAAAAAGTGAAAAATAAAATAGCCCCTAAAAGTGAATAAAAATGAATAAATAAAAGGGAATTTTATTGTATTTTGGACCCTTATCTCCCCTAATTTATTCCTTGTCAACCTAGTCATCAAGCTGCCTAGGTCTCAGGGTTTCAGGTCGTAAAATATCTTTGATATTTTATTTCGTTCTTTTATTTTCTTTATTCTATAATTTTGGCATTAAAACTGTAATTTATACACTTTTTACACAATAATGCATGAATGTTAAATTGCATGATTTAAGGGTATTTACATGTATTTATTTGGGGTTTTAAGGCCAAAATGATAGAATAAAGGTGATGAAATGGAGATTCATCACTACATTAACATACAAATGCAAAGCACAGACACACAAAATGATGCACAATAATGATGCAAACAAGATGGATGAAATATAAAAAATGCATGCACAAATGAAAAGCATAGAAATATGATGCATGAACAAAACAACTATGAAGCATGAAATGATTCATTTTTATTTGGTTTTTGTATGATTAAAGATGAGATGCATGCACAATAATGAACAAGTGTATGATAAGCAAAACAATTATCTATACAAGTATGCCCTAAAAACATCAAATAAATTAGCAATAAAAGATATGTTAACTTCAGGGATAAATAGTGCATTAAAATGAATAGACGACATTAAGAAATAAAGAGCAATTAACACAATAGATCTCATAAATTAGCACGTTTAATTAAGTGTTACCAAACAAATAATGCCATAATGTAGGTCATGAAACAAGCATTAAAAGGAGACTGAAATTAACTAAATTGGAGTTCGTATGCTTAAGATATGAACATTTGAGTTCATGGGCATAATAGTAAGAAGACTATATGAAATAAATAGATAAAACCATACATACAAGTCCTACAAGAACATAAATGTAATTAAAATAAAGAGCATGCCCTTCCCTGTAATTTTCCTATTATGCAGGGACCTATTTGTAATTCATGAAATCGTGCAATGCCCCTGTGCAGATTTACCATGCACGCCACCAAGTAACGTACACCTGGACTTCTGTGCAATATGAAGATAATGCGGGGGCTGGACAGAAAAATGACCTACCCCACGCTCAAAGCACACACGCTTAGTATCGGGTCTAAGCTAGGTGGGTAGCAGGTTCTGGAGGCCACGTACGAGGACCTCTGAGCTTTGGGAGGTGGCTTGGTCCACCTAGCTTGTAGGATCGAGGTGATTCCTTGGAGATCATCTGAGTCGTCCGAGTCCGATCATCTTGATCGTATGGTACCTATAACTCTTCATTCTTCTATAGGGCCACCTCATGTGACGAACTTGATGGGGCTCCGGCGAGCCTGGGATCCCTTCTTCAGCCTCATGTTGCTCTTCCAAAGGTCGTGCGACCTTCAGAAGAGGCTCACGAAGATGGTAGTTGACCAAAGGAGGATGGAAGTTGTCTAGAGATCCTTGTCGATGCTAGCTCATCAGGGAAGATCCTATCGATCGGAGACCTTGCATAAGCTCTGACCATTGACGAGAATATCTGCAGAAGGGGTTACCAAATAGGCAATTGTGGGGGTTTGAGTGAGATGGGGGGACCATAAGGCGGATAAGGTGAGGGTCCCAGGTAGGCTCTTCTCCCTGATCGAAGAAGAAAGGGGCGGAGTGGTGGAGGATCTGGTGGGTAGTACAAGATGACCCAGACCTTCGACAAAGGTGAGGAAGGTCTGGTGGAGATGCATGTGTGATTTATTTGAGGTAAAGGTGCATAATTTTCCCAGATAATTAAGAGAAAACAAAAGAAAAAAAACAAAAATGCGTACCCAAAGGATTCGAGGAGGAATAAGATGAAGTGGGAGCTTGGCCTATGTTTCTGATGATGCAACGATCGTCGCTCTACCTGGGTAGCTACGCCAGGGAGCTCAACGACATGCTTAGGGTGATCGTAGCATGACCGGATGGCCATGGGTCAACACTGACCGGAGAGCCCATCATCACACATCGACTCGACCTTCCTCTATCACATGAAGGTCGAGGATGGTTAGCATTTATGTTTATAATGTTGGACAATGGAGAATGGCGGTGGAGGAGGCTTTAAATAGAAGGAGTTCATGCATTATGAGTGGTGGTGGGGGGTGTTTTGTAACTGCTAGCAAGAGGCGTTTGGGTGAGGGGCGAGTGTATTGATGGGTGCGCGAGAGGTAGAGGAGCTAGGGCTATGGAGGGGGGCGTTAGAAAATAGAGAGGATGGCTGAGGTAGATGCTAAAATGGGAAGGGGGCGAGGGTGGAGCGTGGTCTAAAGTTTGAGGGGGGAATGAACTGGAGGTAGGAGGCGGAGCCCTAACTGTTGGATCTTGCCATCCAATGGTTGAGATGGAGGCGCAAAGAGAGGGCGTGGATCAGATTATGGGATCCGATCCAAGGGTTGTGGCAGAAATGTGAATGGGCAGTTCAGATGTGCTTAGGAGAATCATCCTATGACTAAGGAAAGAATGGAGACGTGTGAAGCTCCAAGTCGTAGGATATGCTATCATCTAGTGGCTGAGATGAGGGCAAAAGGGGTGACTAGGATGAAAGAAGGCAAAGTGAGATGGACGTCCAGGGAAGAGGCGGGGATGAATGATGGAGATAGAGACGAGAGTATAAGATCCAAAGGCAGAGGAAAGAGGCACGCGACAGCTAAAGAGTTGGGCCGTGTGGAGGCACTAGGGAGTGCAACGTGGCCCAATGAAAATCAAGGAAAAATAAGAAATAAAGAGAAATTCAAAAAGAAATAGAAGGAGGTTGAATTAACAAAAAGTCAGAAAAATGAAAATTATATATCTCAAGGAGATCTACAAGTTTCATGTTGGATAAAAAGTCAAAAGAGGTCAAATAAGGAAGGCAAAAAATTTGGAAGAACTTTTAGTGAATAATAACACTACTTTTTAATGGTTTTGGGATTTTTATCCATTTGATTTCTTTAAAAATCAAAATAAATATACACAAGGATTACTCTAATTTTTAAGTATTTTTTAATAGTAAATAAATAAGAAAAATATAGGGGTTAATTTATAAACAACAATTAAGGCTATTTATATGAAGTGGATTATTTGTTAGTAATGTTGAGTTAATGTAGATTTGGATTAAAGTGCTTATGCTCTGCGGATAACAAGGGAGTATAGTAATGATATATCAAATATTCATCACCCCCCTATACTTAAACTATGCTTGTCCTCAAGCATCTAAGGAATGAAGGAGTCAGATTAATTCCTGACAATGCATGTGAATTTTCAAGGCTCAATTTATAAAGGACCCCTAATTTGAGTGATCCTAAAATTCTGGTCATGCTTTAGTAAAAAGGAATCCAACTTATCCGATTATCAAATTTTATGTTTGTACATGTAATATAAGGATACAACATTTTAATGTACTGTAATCATGAGAGTCGAGTCGAGATGTCACCCAAGGTCCCAGCCTAAGAGACTATTCTGTAGACCTTATCCTCATCACTAGGGAATAAGTATTTTCTTGTATTCAGCCACTGTATCATTAGTTTGTTAGACTTGAAAATGTATATGGAAGGCTAGATAATGAAGGGCATAGGATTGTATATTTTCTTCTCTCCCTCACATTGAAAGAAGGATCCTCTCAAGTGCTTTATTACTCAACAGACATATTTTTGGTTTGCTGATCTATGTGTCCGTCAAAAGTTGTTGAGTCGTCTGTACTTGTTTTCCTAGAGTACGCCGGGGTGTGTCTTCTTTAAGTATCTATTATACTTACACCGAGACTTGTATCACTTACGATGTATAGTCCTTTTTTAGATACTAACTTGACTCATTGGTCCTAAATAGCTTTGGTCCAAGTGGACACTTTGAAATGGGTGGGAGCATTTGCCTTTGACATAAGCTTTAATATTTGACTTTGTATTGAGAGAGATTTGCTTTCACTTTTCTTTTCTTTTCGATAGACTAGCTCCACTGCTTTTACCAAGAGTTGACGCACACTGATCAACAATTATTTAGTTTTATCACACCCTGACATATAGATAAATATCAAACGATAACATGCAAACTTGTTCACATACTGGCAAGGGTTTGCTGACACCCAGGTTTCTTGAAGCCTCCATTAACTTTATCCCATCCGCGAGCATCATTAAATTGGGTCTAAACTCAAATATTCATTCCTATCCCTCAAATGATAACTCATCTCATCTCATCATTCATGCAATTGTGAAAGTGATGCGTTGATCATATTCTTTAGAAGGTAGACATGAAGAGAGCAATATAGCGCTCAAATATTCCAAACTAGGGAAGTGTAGATTATTAAGTTTCAAACCCTAATGACTAAGGTTGGTTAACTCAGACTCTTCAGATATCAAAAATCAAGTGTCTTCAAATTCTTAAGACCTGAGTAATAGTAAAAGTGTAAGGAATACACCAACTCCTGAGTTAGTGATTTTTTTGTGATTTTGAATTTTTACAATTTTTTTATTTTAATTTCCTTTTTTAATCTTTTGAGAAGCAATGACCTAGTCTCATTTGAATAGTTGCATATAGATGTAAATAAGGATCGTTTGTCATCTAATCGCATTACTTCAAGAGGATGGCACATGCGTCATATTTTAACCACCCACTCTGCTAAGGAGACCGTAGTTCCCTCACTGAAAAGTAGCTACTCATTTTTAATCTTAGTAATCATTAAGGCTGCTAAAGAAAAGATATTAATTTTTCAGATTTTTATGAAATTTTTGAATAAGGTTAATTGTTTTTACAAAAGTAAGTCAGTTAGTCCCTTATTTTTAAAAGATTTTTGAAAATATTTTTCAAACCATGTCACAGAATATATAGATTTTTCAAAATATTTTTCTAATGATTTTCAAAATGAGTCAATCCTATTTTTCAAACTATTGTTAAATATTTTTCAAAAAGTGTCACATAGTTTGAAAAATTTTCAAAGCATTTGTATTTTTATCAAAATCAGTTAAAAAGTACTTATACCTTATCCCCCAAAAATTTCAAAATACGAGCTATGACTAAAGAATACATACAATATTATACGGTATATCCCCCTATACTTAACTTTTGTAATGTCCTCATAGCACAAAGTGATATAAAGCTATAGCTCAGGTTAAAATACAAGGTGATATAGCAAAAGTGACTCAGATGCCCCCATACCTAGGTTAAAATAACCTAAGTATAAGAAGAACAAGAAGAAGGAAGCAAATAATTGACTCAGGTCCCCCTCTACGTAGGATGTGAATAGATTAAGTAGACAATATGTAATAAGGATAAAGGGACCCGTGGTGAATATTCAAAGAATTTACAAGTTCCTCCTATACTTAGGATGAAGGGTATCCTATGTATTTGGATGTTGAATTAAGGACGGGGAATCAATGATTAGTTAGGGTTAGAGGGGGAGTGGATTTACATAGATGATTGGATCTGCGGAGATGGGGGGTGGATAAGAGAGGGTTGCGAAGAATACACAAATCAAGATCAACTAAGCAAGCATCAACCTTGATGCACCACCTTACACATGAAGACCATAAAGGTTCGACCGAATTTATCTTATTTTGGTTTAGTCGGTGCTCATCCAGGAATTAAAATTCATTATGTAGGACTTAAAGGTAGGTATTAGGCACTATCCTAGGGAAACATCCTCACTTTTCAACATACAACTGAATGTTTCATACAATGAGGGTATTTCTCTCCCGTAAACTAAGGATCATTTTATTCTATTTTGTTTTGTTGACGTGCATTACCGTCCTAATTTTAGCTTGAGGTTATCACTATATTAATGTGAGAACACAAATCAAACAATCATCATCTAATCAACCATTCCTGTCACGATCCCGATTCCCGGGTCGTCGGATCCTCCCATATCCGGATCTGGTTACTCAGCAATAATTTATTCAGCAATCACAACTAACATTCAGAAATAGACTGCAAATAAAAATACTCAGAAGAAAGTATTTCAACACTTTTCCATTCACTAAATAAAGTTCAGATGATACACTGTCCCACTATAACCATTTACATGTACATCAGCTTGAAAGGAAAATATACAAAAGATTACTAACTATCTTAAAAAGTAAAACTACTGTGGCTGGCTGGATGTCTAGTATGTAAGCTGGATGAATTTTTAAAATCCTTGCGATGCTCATCGATACCTATTGGGTTTTCCATAAACCATAGGATAAAAATTAGCGAATGCTAAGTAACGAAGAAGAGAAAAGAAAACAAATTGTGTAATTTTTCAAAACTTGATATCACAAAATTTTTATTCCTTCTCATTAATTTAAGTCCTATTCCTTTCTATTCCACATTAGGGATTAGTCCAGGGGAACCCCACCATTCTTGGACTCCGAAGCTGTGGACCCTTCGGGATTGGAGATTGTGTTGATCTTGGTAAGCTTATGCCGCCGCACGTCGCCTCAACCAATCCTCCAATACTACCCTGACAATTTCCTTTTTCTTTTATTAAACAGGGTCTCAACCCTCAGCCTGGAAAAATCAAATGAGCACACCATCCTCGAGGACTCGGTTGCTTAAAACCTCAGGCTAACATTTAATCATATAACCTAGCAGCTTTAAATACATGTTATCGTGACCCAGCCGCTATTGAACCACCCGTGCCTCCACATGGCACGACTACATCTTCCGTCGTTTAACCCCGATGATATTGGCTCCCGGTACCACGTATTGCAAAACATTCATTTTGTGCGTACTTAACATAACAGGGCAACCGTGTACCACCTAGGTAGGAAATGCCAATACGAGTTCCTTCCGACAAATCTACAGGTTGCATGCCCGACCTGTAGTTCTACTCCTAGTCATCCTTAACGTGACACACGATCCTTTTCAGGATCTAACTCAAACCACATCAATTCCCATGATGTAATTCTTTCGTTAAGTCTTCGATTTGGTACTCACATATATATATATATATATATATATAATTCATAACCATATATATACTCTATTTATGCCTATTTTAACTCTCAAACCCCAACTCTAAAAGCCAACGCATCAATTTGATGCGTAAACCTTATTTTAGTTGGGAATCACAAAGCAATTCTTCAGACTTTTTCAAAAATAACCAAAATTAGGGTTCTACGTAGCAAAGAACACAAAATCAAGAATTTCAATAATTTCGTATGAAAACCCAACATCAAAAGGAAGGATTTCGTTACCTAATCGAGCTCTTTCTCGTGTATGCAAGGCTTTATCATGTTTCGTTTTTAGAAAGGCTATTTTAAGGCTCCTGAAAAGATCGAATTTCATTTACGTAACAAAAACGCTAAGAACTTGTCAAGCACGCGAAGAACGAACGAAGAACGCGAAGAACACGAAGAACACGAAGAACACCAAGAACATATTTTCTCTTAAAATTTCAGCAGAGTTTCCCCTTATATCGGGACATATTTCTCGGAAAATTTCGGCAGAGTTTCCCCTTATATCGGGATATATTTCTCGGAAAATTTCGATAGAGTTTCCCCTTATATCGGGACATATTTCAAAATAAAAATGAAAAGAGTTTACTCTATAAAATCAATCGAGAGGAAAATAACAACGAAACTAAAAGAATATACTCAAACAACAAGATATAAAGAATCGGTAGACACCACGCATCTTTGGTGAGTGAACGTATGACGAATCACAGGGTCACTGACGTGCATAGCCGCCCGCACCTAAGTAGGGTATTACACAGATTTCTCCATCAAAATAATTATAAAATCATAATAGAAAGAATAGAAACATAAACGATGGAGAATCGGTAGACACCACGCATCTTAGATGAGTGAACGTGTGACAAATCACAGGGTCACTGACGTGCATAGCCACCCGCACCTAAGTAGAGTGTTACACAGATTTCTCCTCGAACCACAACAGGAAAACGAATCGTAAAGAAAGATGAATCAAGAACAAAACTTGGAAGAACAAGAGGATGAATTGAAAGCCTAGCTTACGAAGCAAACTAGGAGAGGATCATACCTTTCTCCTACTCGTTCTCCCGCCAGCGCTTCGCTAGCGCTCCTCCCTCGTATCCCACTCCTCCCCCCGACCTCTCGACCCTAGCCCTTGGGGTGGTGGTGGTAGTGGAAGTCATAGAGAATGAATTGGTGGGGGTCTATTTATAGGCCCTGGAAAACCACTAACCATGGTTAGAACATGGTTTAGGCCTTAACCATGGTTTAGCAGCCCATGGTTTTGGCCCATGGATTTGGCCAAAACCTATCCCACACTAAGTGCTTAAGTTAGAACATTCCAGAGGATTCTAGATTCGCTAATGATGCTTAATTAACACTAATCGTGATTAACTTTCACTAATCGCAATTTAACTTTCGCGGCTTACGCTTATCTTTTGCTAACTATTGATTAGTGTTTACTAATGATCATTAGCAGTTTTCAATCCGTCATTAGTTTCTTTAATCATGTTTAATTAGTCTTAATGACAGTCATTATAGGTTAATGACATCTTAGCCTTCCTTCCTTCTCTTTCTTCCGAAAATCATAACAATTCGAAACGAAGTCTGATTCACACGAAACATTAAAGGAAGTCTCGTCCTCGAGACTAGAAATGCAAGCATAACAACCTTAAAGAGAATGAACGTCATTTCATTTATAAAGAAGATATACAATACACAGTGTTATTACTCAAATAAGTAAGGGTATTTATCTCTCATTTCTGCCTCTGGTTTCCATGTGGCTTCTTTAAACTCTTGGTTCCGCCATAATATTTTAACAAGAGGCACCTCTTTGTTTCTCAACTTCTTGATATCCCTTTCAAGTATTTGCACAGGTATCTCTTGGTATGTCAAGTCTGGCTCAACATGTAAATCATCATAACTTATCTTATGCTCTGGATCCCTAATGTACTTTCTCAGATTTGATACATGAAATACATCATGTATTGCTGAAAGATGTGGAGGAAGCGCAAGTCTATAGGCAACTTTTCCAATCCTTTGAATACTTTCAAAGGGACCCACGAACCTGGGTGCTAACTTCCCACGCAAGACAAACCTCTAAACACCCTTCATAGGTGATACTTTGAGAAATACAAAGTCACCTACCTCAAATTCAAGGTCTCTTCGCCTGGTATCATTATAACTTTTGTGGCGACTTTGAGCAGTCAATAGTCTTTTTCGAGCAAGTTCTACAGCTTCCCGTGTGTCTTGAAGTCTATCTGAATCATAACACAAAGGAGTAGTACACCTTCGTCCATATAGTGCTTCAAATGGTGCCATGCCAATACTTGTATGGTAACTATTATTGTAGGTAAATTCTGTAAGAGGTAAATGTTTAATCCACGATCCCTTCCATTCTAAGGCACATGCTCGTAGCATATCATCTAGTGTTTGAATCGTACGTTCTGACTGACCATATGTTTGTGGATGATATGTTGTACTCAAGCATAGTTGTGTACCTAAGGCTTTCATGAAGTTCTCCCAATAGTGTGAGGTGAATCGTGAGTCTCGATCAGAAACTACTTCCTTGGGGATACCATGGAGGCGAATCACATGTGTAATATATAACACAACAAGCTGGTCTGGAGTGAAAGATAAGCTTATCGAAATAAAGTGTGCTACCTTCGTCAGACGATCTATTATAACCCAGATACTATCTTTACTACAAGTCGTCTGAGGTAAGCCAGTAACAGAATCCATGGAAATGCTTTCCCATTTCCATTCAGGTATAGGGAGGGGTTGCAATAATCCCGGTGGCTTTTGGTGTGAAGCCTTTACCTACTGGCAAGTGAAACATGAATTCACAAACTCAGCAACATCTTTCTTCATTCCTGGCCACCAGAAGTATGAATGAAGATCCTTATACATCTTCGAAATTCCTGGATGAATAGATAATCTAGAACAATGAGCTTCATGTAAAATGTCTTTTCTCAGTTCAGGTATGTCTCGTACACAAGCTCTGTGATGGTTATATAGTAACCCATCTTGTGTCTGGAATCCCTCTATCTTATTCTTCTCAAGTTGTTGTTTCAAGTCTTTAAGGACTGGATCATCCTCCTCTCCTTTCTTTATTTTATCCCAGATCTCTGGTTTGTATCGATGAGGAATAGTTATAGTATCAACACTACTATCAAATGGTTTCCATTCACTTAACGTTGATAGTAAACCCCAGAAATGGATAACACTCACTAACCCAAGTGAATAAGTTCTTCTGCTAAGGGCATCTGCTACGACGTCCCCCTTACCAGGGTGGTAGGAGATAGTGCAATCATAATCTTTCAACAACTCTAGCCACCGTCTCTGTCTCATATTGAGCTCGTTTTGATCAAACATATATTTCAAGCTTTTAAGATCGGTGAAGATTTCAAAAGTAATACCATTCAGGTAGTGTCTCCATATCGTTAAAGCAAAAACTACGGCAACTAATTCAAGATCATGTGTTGGGTAGTTCTTCTCATGTGTCCTGAGCTGTCGTGATGCATATGCAACTACCTTACC
Source organism: Ottelia alismoides (assembly GCA_037367405.1). Lineage (NCBI taxonomy): Eukaryota > Viridiplantae > Streptophyta > Magnoliopsida > Alismatales > Hydrocharitaceae > Ottelia > Ottelia alismoides. The sequence continues at coordinate 177,428 of JAZKJV010001199.1, read as the reverse complement.
ATGTTGCATAAGAACCGCTCCAAGTCCTTCTTTAGATGCGTCAGTGTACACTGTAAACCCTTCACTCCCGGAGGGTAGAGTAAGGATTGGTGCAGATGTTAACCATTCTTTCAGTGTCTAAAAACTAGCTTCACATGTATCAGACCATAAAAATGGGACCTCCTTATGAGTTAGTCTGGTCATTGGCAATGCTATTCGTGAAAAGTCCTTCACGAATCTTCTATAATATCCAGCTAATCCCAAAAAAGATCGTATTTCTGTGACAGTCTTCGGGCGTTCCGAACTCATCACCGCACTAACCTTTGTAGGATCAACTAATATACCTTCCCCCAGAAATAACATGGCCTAAGAAAGATACTTTAGATAGCCAGAAGTCACACTTGCTATATTTAGCATACAATTTGTTCTTCCTTAGAGTTTCAAGTGCCCGCCTGAGGTGGTGTTCATACAGATACTTATCCTTGGAGTAAATAAGCACATCATCAATAAAGACTACTACAAAGTGATCTAAGAACTCCTTGAATACTCTATTCATGAGATCCATGAAGGCTGCTGGGGCATTTGTTAGTCCAAAAGGCATGATTAAGAATTCATAATGCCCGTATCTAGTTCGAAAAGCTGTCTTGGGAATATCTGTATCTTTAATTTTTAGTTGATGGTATCCAGATCTTAAATCAATCTTGGAATACATAGTTGAACCCTGTAACTGATTAAAGAGATCATCTATTCTTGGCAGTGGATACTTATTCTTTATTGTCCTCTTGTTTAGTTGTCTATAGTCAATGCACAACCGCATCGACCCATCCTTTTTCCTGACAAATAAGACAGGTGCACCCCGTGGTGAAGTACTAGGACGAATGAACCCTTTATCTAATAGTTCTTGCAATTGTACTTCAACTCTCGTAAATCAGCTGGTGCCATCCTATACGGAGGGATAGAGATAGGTTGAGTATCAGGTATGAGAGAGATTTCAAATTCAATCTCTCTCTCAGGTGGTAATCCAGGTAGTTCCTCTGGAAATACATCAGGAAACTCGCACACTATAGGCACATCTTCTATCATTCTGTCTGACCCTGATGTAGTGGTTACATAGGCTAAATAACCTTGGCACCCTTGCTCTAACAACTGTTGTGCCTTCAATGTAGAGATATATTCGATATTATCATTGGATGTCTTTCCAATGAACTGGAACTCTATCGAGTTAGGAAGGTGAAACGTTACTGTCTTCTGAAAATAATCAAGACATGCATGATTCCTTTCTAGCCAATCCATTTCTAGGATAAGATCAAAGTCTTCCATTTCTATCAGTAGTAGTGAAACAGGTAACTGATGTCCCGCTATCACTACTATGCAATTATCCATGATTTCTCGGATTATAAATACTTGTCCTCATGGTCCGTTGATCAGATAGGACTGTTGTACCTTTACTGGTATCTTACCCAAAGTTGGTACTAACCGTCGAGCAATAAATGAACGTGAAGCACCCGAATCAAATAAGGCATGTACTGAAAGTCATGAATAGTAACGGTACCTCGTATGACTGTACCTGAATTGTAGGCTTGTTCTTCAGTAATTGCATTGAGCTGACCATTAGGAATAGACAAGCTAGAACCTGCAACGTTTTGTGGTGGCTGCTGTGTAGGAGATGCTCCTTGCGATTCACGAACTCTACCATGTCTTCCTCCGCTTGTTGCTCCATTGCTCGGGGTGGATGTTATACTGTTAATCGGAGTTGGTTTAAACCCTGAACCTCTCAACTTCGGACAATCTTTCTTGATGTGGCCTTCCTGATGACAGTAAAAACACACACGTGCTCCTATTTGAGCTGAAGATCCAGCCATAGAGGTGCTAGCTCCTGCTGCTGAGTCGCGAGGATATAGTGGAGGTCTAGAGAAACCCCTTCTTCCTGATAATTCCTGACCCAAGGTCTATGGTGAGCTTATATTGGAACCGCCTGGATGATAACGATGATCTCTACGATTATAATGTGCCTTGCTTTTGGATGGTCCACCATTAAAGTGGAAACTTCTTCTTTGGCGGTTTTCATCCCTCTCCATCTCAATACGAGAGGCGATGTCCATTGCTTCATCTACGGTTGTGGCTCTAAAACTAGCAAGCTTTTCTCGTAAATCTCCTTGAAGACCGCTAACAAATTTGGTAAGACACTCTTGTGGTGAAGCTTCTAGAGCCGGTGAGTACCGCAGTAGCTCAGTAAAGTGGATATGATAATGTCGTATGGTCTTAGAACCCTGATTCAGAGAAGCCAACTCTCTCCTCTTTAATTCGTCCCAATGAGAGGGATAGAAGTGAGCTCGGAACCTCTCTTCAAAGATATCCCATGGAACAGGATCTGCTAACTTCTTGGAAATTGCTCTCCACCATCGTCGTGCATAATCTGCTAGGGAGTAATCAGCAAAGTGCACCTAGGTCTCAACTGGTGCATGGATTATCTTCAACATCCTAGTAACATCATCGAGCCATAACTCAGCCTCGGCAGGTGTCTCTACACCTTTGAATCGACGAACTTTTCTCTTTTGGTAATTATCTAGTAATGTTTGGTGTCTAAGAAGGGCCTTCTCCATTGCTCCTTCAGTTGGGGTAGGAGCAGAATCACTTGAAGGATGGTAACTAGATTCTTCCTCAGAAAGATGGACAGAACCTTCAATCCTGGCATCCGTAGGCTTAGATGCCTCGAGTCTCTTAGCCTGTGCATTGAGCCTCTCCTCCAATGCTTGTTGCCTTTGCCCCATGTCTTGGAGCATTGCCATCATAACTGCTAATTGTATAGACACGTCTTGGTCTGCCATGATCTTGGGATGAGTCAAGGTCAAAGGTCAGATCCTATATGTCTTAGCATGATGTACATAAGGGACAATGACTTGTGAATGGTACTGCAGTCATTTATTAAGATCAAAGGATCTTAATACAACCTTAGTTTTCTGAATAACGCTCATAGTTGATAATTACTAAATAAATTACTGGAGTAACCTTGATCTGATACCAATCTGTCACGATCCCGATTCCCGGGCCGTCAGATCCTCCCATATCCGGATCTGGTTACTCAGCAATAATTTATTTAGCAATCACAACTAACATTCAGAAATAGACTGTAAATAAAAATACTCAGAAGAAAGTATTTCAACACTTTTCCATTCACTAAATAAAGTTAAGATAATACACTGTCCCACTATAACCACTTACATGTACATCAGCTTGAAAGGAAAATTTACAAAAGATTACTAACTACCTTAAAAAGTAAAACTATTGTGGCTGGTTGGATGCCTAGTATATAAGCTGGATGAATTTTTAAAGTCCTTGCGATGACTCACCGATACCTGTTGGATTTTCCATAAATTATAAGATAAAAATTAGCGAATGCTAAGTAACGAAGAAGAGAAAAGCAAACAAATTGTGTAATTTTTCAAAATTTGATATCACAAAAATTTTATTTCTTCTCATTAATTTAAGTCCTATTCCTTTCTATTCCACATCATGGATTAGTGCAGGGGAACCCCACCATTCTTGCACTCCGAAGCTGTGGACCCTTCGGGATTGGAGATTGTGTTGATCTTGGTAAGCTTATGTCGCTGCACGTCGCCTCAACCAATCCTCCAATACTACCCTAACAATTTCCTTTTTCTTTTATTAAACAAGATCTCAACCCTCAGCCTGGAAAATCAAATGAGCACACCATCCTCGAGGACTCAGTTGCTTAAAATCTCAGGCTAACATTTAATCATATAACCTAGCGGCTTTAAATACATGTTCTCGTGACCCATCCCCTACTGAACCACCCGTGCCTCCACATGGCAAGACCACATCTTCCGTCGTTCAACCCGACGATATTGGCTCCCGGTACCACGCATTGCAAAACATTCATTTTGTGCGCACTTAACATAATAGGGCAACCGTGTACCACCTAGGTAGGGAAACGCCAATACGGGTTCCTTCCGACAAAAGTACAGGTTGCATGCCCAACCTATAGTTCTACTCCCAGTCATCCTTAACGTGACGCACAATCCTTTTTCAGGATCTAACTCAAACCACATCAAATCCCATGATGTAATTCTTTCGTTAAGTCTTCGATTTGGTACTCACATATATATTATTCATAACCATATATATACTCGTATTTATGCCTATTTTAACTCCCAAACCCTAACTCTCAAAGCCGACGCATCAATTTGATGCGTAAACCTTATTTTAGTTGGAATCACAAAGAAATTTTTCAGACTTTTTCAAAAATAACCAAAATTAGGGTTCTACGTAGCAAAGAATACAAAATCTAGAATTTCAATAATTTCGTATGAAAACCCAATAGCAAAAGGAAGGATTTCGTTACCTAATCGAGCTCTCTCTCGTGTATGCAAGGCTTTATCGTGTTTCGTTTTTAGAAAGGCTATTTTAAGGCTCCTAAAAAGATCGAATTTCATTTTTATATCAAAAACGAAGAACGTGTCAAGAACGCAAAGAAGGAATGAAGAACGCGAAGAACACGAAGAACACCAAGAACATATTTTCTCTTAAAATTTCAGCAGAGTTTCCCCTTATATCGAGACATATTTCTCGGGAAATTTCGGCAGAGTTTCCCCTTATATCGGGACATATTTCAAAATAAAAATGAAAAGAATTTCCTCTATAAAATCAATCGAGAGGAAAATAACAACGAAACTAAAAGAATATACTCAAACAACAAGAGATGAAGAATCGGTAGACACCACGCATCTTAGGTGAGTGAACGTGTGACGAATCACAGGGTCACTGACGTGCATAGCCGCCCGCACCTAAGTAGGGTATTACACAGATTTCTCCATCAAAATAATTATAAAATCATTATAGAAATAATAGAAACGTAAACGATGGAGAATCGGTAGACACCACGTGTCTTAGATGAGTGAACGTGTGACGAATCACAGGGTCACTGACGTGCATAGCCGACCGCACCTAAGTAAGGTGTTACACAGATTTCACCTCGAACCACAACAGGAGAACGAATCGGAAAGAAAGATGAATCAAGAACAAAACTTGGAAGAAAAATATGATGATGAATTGAAAGCCTAGCTTACAAAGCAAACTAAGAGAGGATCATACCTTTCTCCTCCTCGTTATCCCGGCAGCGCTTCGCTAGCGCTCCTCCCTCGTCTCCCACTCCTCCTCCCGACCTCTCGACCCTAGCTCTTGGGGTGGTGGTGGTAGTGGAAGTCCTAAAGAATGAATGGGTGGGGGGTCTATTTATAGGCCCCGGAAAACCACTAACCATGGTTAGAAAACCATGGTTTAGGCCTTAACCATGGTTTAGCAGCCCATGGTTTTGGCCCATGGATTTGGCCAAAACCTATCCCAAACTTGGGGATTAAGTTAGAACATTCTAGAGGATTCTAGATTCGCTAATGATGCTTAATTAACACTAATCGTGATTAACTTTCACTAATCGCAATTTAACTTTCACGACTTACGCTTATCTTTTTCTAACTATTGATTAGTGTTTACTAATGATCATTAGCGGTTTTCAATCCGTCATTAGTTTTTTTAATCATGGTTAATTAGTCTTAATGACAGTCATTATGGGTTAATGACATCTTAGCCTTCCTTCTCTTTCTTCCAAAAATCATAACAATTCAAAACGAAGTCCGATTCACACGAAACAAATTTCGTTGGTTTTCTCTTGACGAGTTGGATCTTATTATATAGGATCCGAGATATGCCAAGTTCAAGGCTTTACAATTCCCGATTTCATTTAATTTCCCAAATGGTATTTCAGGGAAGATCGATAAAAGCCAATGCATTCGTGACAGCCATGATGCATGCTTGAGAGAGAAACTTACAGTACCTCCAACATTCTCTATGCATATGCAAGATTGTATTTAAATGTTATGCTACATGCATGCAAATTGAAGAATCCACGCCTAAACATGTTGCTATTAGTGAGAAGAATCGGATTAAATTTATCTAGTTAGATTGATGTTTACATACGTCTCAGTGAGTTAAGGAAACATAGTGAATCTCCTCGACTCTTATTGTGTGTCCTAACCTATGTTTAAGCACGAGATATTTGAAATGAAGGAAGATCAGAGAGATGTATGTCTAACCCTAGGTTCAAACACTCAAATGAAGACCCACCCCGAATGGGGTGAAACAGGGTTCACACACAACACATGCAAGGCTCAAGTTCATGCTACACAAGCGAGCCCACTAATGAGGACCACTGGAAATGCGGTTATTACAATTATATACAAAACAAATGCATGAACAAAATGTCAATTAAGCTCCTTGATTTCTCTCGAGTTTCTTCTAAGGATCCTTGCAACGGGAGCTCCCTACTCCACACCTCCATGTAGATCGAGCGTCCTCCATCTCCACAAGCCCTGCCACAAAAGAAAATGCCAGGAAAAACATCAAGAAATTTAATCAAGAACGATACAAAAATAAACTCAACATGCAGAACTACATTTATGAATATCATCGACTTAAATTAATACAATAGAATCCAATAAATAAATAAGATGAGTCATGTCCCTAGCAATGATGCCATTTGATGATCCGCAAGATCGCCTGCTTAATTTTTCATTTTTAACATCACATTATATGAGATGATCTCGGATTTCATACATAAACCACCCCTTTGAATAGGTGGAGAATTATTTTACTTGGATAGTCTACCGAGGAAGAACATAGGGACACATGCCTCCTTAATGATTAATTATATTAAAATATGTAGAATTAAGATATTATTTATGAACTTGGGTCAACACACAAATGCAATGCACAGACACACAGAATGATGCAAAAATATGATGCAAACAAGATGGATGAAATATAACAGATGCATGCACAAATGAAAAACATAAAAGTAAAAATGAATGAACAGAACAACTATGAAGCATGAAATGATGCATTTTTATTTGGTTTTTGTGTGATTAAAGATGAGTTGCATGTGCAATGATGAACAAGAGTATGCTAAGCAAAAAATTATCTATACAAGCATGCCCTCAAAAACATCAAATAAATGAGAAATAAAAGATAGGTTAATTTTAGTGACAAATAATGCATTAAAATGAGTTAAAGGCATTAAGAAATAAAGAGCAATTGACACAACAGATCTCATAAATTAGCATGTTTAATTAAGTATCAAAATACTAAATAAATTATTCCATAATGTAGATCATGAAACAAGCATTAACAAGAGACTGAAATCAACTGAATTGGTGTTTGTATGTTCAAGATATGAGCATTTGAGTTAAATGGCATAATTTTAAGAAAAATATTTAAAAAAATAGATAAATGCTCACAAACAGGTCCTGGAAGGACATAAACGTAATTAAAATAAACTGCATGACCTTCCATGTAATTTTCCTATTGTGTAGGGACCAATTTGTAATTCATGAAATCTGGCATGGCTCCTAAGCAAATTTATCAATCATGCCACATGAGTCACATGCTTGGACTTCTATGCAATATGAATATAATGTGGGGGTTGGACTGCAAAACAACCTACACTCCACATGTAAAGCACACATTCGTAGGATCGAGTCTAGACTCGGTGGGTAGCTGGTTTAGGAAGTCACGTGGGGGAACCTCCAAGATTTGGGAGGTGGATCAATCCACCTATCATGTAGGATTGAGGCTATGCCTTAGAGATCATTTGAGTTGTCTGATCATCCTGATTGGACGGTACCTGTAGCTCTTCGTTCCTCTGTAGTGCCGCCTCCTGTGGCAGACTTGGTAAGGCTCCAACGAGCCTGGGATTCCTCCTTCGGCATCCTATTGCTCCTCAAAAGGTTGAGCGACCTTCATAAGAGGTTCACGAAGATGGTGGACAACTGGTATAGGATGGAAATTGTATGGAGATCCTCGATAGTGTAAGCTCGTCGGGGAAGATCCTATCGACTAGTGAGCATACAAAAGCTCCGACCATTAACGAGAATATCTGTAGAAGGGTTAGCAAAAAGCCGAAGTGTGCTGTGCATGGGTTTGCGAGTGATATGGGGGGATCGAGAGGTTGAGAAGGTAAGGGTCCCATGTTGTTTCTTCTCCCTGATTGGAGAAGAAAGGGGCGGAGTGATTGAGCATCTTGAGGGTAGGAGACGGTGACCCAGACCTCCGACGAAGGGGAGGAGTTCTAGCGGAGATGTAGGTGTGCTTAATTTGAGCTGAATGTGTGTAAGTATGTCAAATTAATTAAGATAAAATGAAAGAAAAAAAACAAAATATGTACCTAAAAGATTAGAGGAGGAATAAGGCGAAGTGGAAGCTTGGACTGAGCTTCTGATGAAGGTCTGGTCATCGCTTGTACCTAGGCAGCTATGTCAGGGAGCTCAATGGCCCATGCCTAGGGCAGTTGTAGCATGGCCAGATGGCCATGGGTCAACACCGACACGAGAGCCCATTGTCGCGCATTGACTCAACATTCCTCTGTCACATGAAGGTTGACGATGGCTAGGGTTTATGTGTAGATTGGTGGACAATGGATAACGACGGCGGATGAAGCTTTAAATAGGAGGAGATCTAGCGTTATAAGTGGTGGTGGTGGGGGGTTGTTTTGTAATTGCCGGTGAGAGGTTTTTGAGCGAGGGGCGAGGGTATTGATGGGTGCACGAGAGGCAGATGAGTTAAGGCTATGTGAGTCGGTCGTTAGGGAGAGGAGAGGGTGGCTGAAGTGGGCACTAAAAAAGGAAGGGGTTGATGGCAGGGTGAGGTGTAATGCTTGAGGATGGAATGAACTAGAGGCAGGAGATGAGGTCCTAGACATTGGATCTTGCTATCCAATGGTCAGGATGGAGGCGATAGGAGAGGGCTAGGATTCGATCAGGGAATCTGATCCAGGAAAAGAACAAACGATCGGTTCAGATGCGATTAGGAGAATCATCCTAAGGTTTAAGAAAGAATGGAGACATGGGAGGTTCTATGTCATAGGATCCGTTATCATCTAGCGGTTGAGATAAGGGTAGAAGGGGGCAACTAGGATGGAAGCGAGCAAAGTGAGATGAATAGCTAGGGAATAGGAGGGGATGAACAGTGGAGATGGAGGCATGAGTAGGAGATCCAAGGGTAGAGGAAAGAGGTGCATGGTGGCCAAAGAACTAGGCCACGTGGCAACTCTAGGTAGTGCCACATGGCCCACTGAAAATTAAGGAAAAAGAAAAAATAAAGAGAAATTCAAAAAGAAATAGAAGGAGTATGAATTAGCAAAAAAATCTAAACATAAAAATTGTAGATCTCACGTTGGACAAACGCCGAAAGAGATCATATAAAGAAGGAAAAAATTTTGGATATATTAGTGAATAAAAACACTACTTTTTTAATGGTTTTGATATTTTTTTGACTTCTTATAAAACCAAAATAAATATACACAAGAACTACTCTAATTTTTAGGTGTTTTTAATTAGAAATAAAATAAGAAAAATACATGGGTTAGTTTATAAACAACAATTAGGGTTATTTACAAGAAGTGGGTCATTTGTTAATAATGTGAAATTAATGAATATTTGGATTAAAGTGCTTATGCTATGAGGATAATAAGGGCGTATAGTAATGATAAATATGAGATTCGTTAAGTCTCCATAGGATCCTCAGTCCAATGTCACTAGACCTGCAAGAAGAGGATCATGCTCAAGTTTGCAAGGCCTGGTCGATGTGGTTAATTAGATCGACACACGGTGAGTTCCTCTGTTAGAGAGGAGGGCGGATGCTTTGCAAGTGTGAGGATAGTTGAGGAGGAATAGAGGTATTTATAATAACATAAGGGAATGGAGAGGAACGATGGTGAGATGGGTCTTGATCGGCAAAGTTGGGGTTGGGATTCTCAATCATAAGAAGAGGTGAGAAGAAGAAAAACATATAACAGAGAAGTAGCTGGGAGAAGAAGAAAATGCAAGAAAAGATTACGAAGAGAGAATAAATCCTTACCTGGTGGTGATGGGTTTCACCAAAAAGAGGCGCTTCTTGTTCAAGCACTCTAGATTGGGCACTCCAAACCTTAGTGAAAAGAGGTCAAGGCTGGGTGAGATTTATAGAGATCACAACACCGAGATGGAAATATCCTTGGATCTTGCCTGGAAGAGGAGCTACCATCGCTCGACCCTATCAGACACTCACTGTCACCGAGCAGGAAGGGGAGCTCGAGTTTCTTACAACAATGGCAAATACCCTGGAAGGTTTATGGAGCTGGTTTTTATGGGTGGTTAGGACTTCACCAATGAAGGTAGAGAGGATGGATGGCGTGGATCAAGATGGGGAGAGATGAGTGGGTTGAGGAAGAGCAAGAGAGGGAGTCAAGGAGGAAAGAAAAGGTGGTGGTGCGGTGAAGGCTGAAGAGGCAAAGGCGTTGACGGCCGAGAAACTAGGGTGGAGAAGACTAGTCCTCGATCGTTCGATTGGTCGTGATCTAGTGGCCAAGGGTGGGCACATGGCGGTGAAATTTAAAAGAAAAGGCAAACATAAAAAAATAAAAGAAAATGGGAGGGATGACATGGGTCATTGGATGAAGGGGTTCCTCATCCAACGACCGAAAGTGAGGACGACTAAGTGAATAAATGGGGGCGACACATGACGGCTCCAAGAGCGGCCACATATCGCTCCCAGAAAAATAGAAAATAAATTTAAAGAAAATTCAAAATAGAATAGTAACTGGACTCAGATAAAAAAGTTTCTTTCATGAATGTTGTTCATCTTGATGAGATCTCCAACTTTTGTGAAGAAACCAAAGCCAAAAGAAGTCATCTATAGAAAGTGGTATTTTTCTTGGCATTTTATGTATATTAAAATCCTACTTAATATTTTACTTTTTTAATGATTTAAAAAATGAAAATTCAAAATATAATAAAATATAATATAAATGAAATATTTATAAATTAATATACTATTTTGGGATTTTTAATAATTGTCATACATAAAATAAGTGAGACTTATGTACAGAGTATATATACAAACTCAAAACGAACTTTTTCTTTGATTTTCTTAGTGTTTTGATATCAGATCTTTGCAAATTTATTAAAACACAAATCAAAGAAAATAAACGAAAATGAAACAAATTAAAACTAATTAATTATGTACATAAAATAATAAGTCAAATTTTTAAATTTATATAATATACATCGTGCCCCAAAAGGCCAAGTTTGACATATGAACTCCGATTCATTTGAATTTGATATTGATTTTTAGATAATTGGATGTGCATTAATTCAAAAGTGAGCAAGGGTTCATAGGAGACTATATGTGAGAGATATTTATCTTACGCCTTTTTGTCTCATAACCAGGTTTTGGGTTTAATTTGTCACATATACAAGTTATTATTTTTTGGTATTTTTCATTTGGTAATGTTAATAATATATATATATATATATATAATGGAATTGATTTTATTTGATTTGAAGTTAGTGTTAAATAAATAAAAATGTGGAAAATGTGTTAATATATAAGTGATTATTTACACACAATTTCTGGCTTCTTATTAATGCTATTATGAAATGATAAAATGAGGATTTTATTTGCATATTAAAATGTGGAAAAATTGTTAATTTATAAGTCATTATTTACATACAATTTCTGGCTTCTTATTAATGAGTTTATGAAATGATAAAATGAGGATTTTATTTGCATACGCATGAATGATAATAATGCAATTTAAATGGTTAAATATAATTAATCGCTTGGGAACAAATCTCTATTTTCAACTTTTAAAGTAATGAATTACATATTCATCAACCCCTTATACTTAGACCTTGCTCGTCCCTGAGCAAATAAAATGAATGCATTAGTGTAATGAGATTGGGTTCCACACCAAGGTCATGAACAAAAGGTGAAAATGGATCTTGACCCAACCTTTAGATTAATAGTGAGGCAGAACTTCTTATGAGAATTAGGGTTTTAAAATAACAATCTCTAAGTTGTACAAGTCATAATCTAGGTTTGACTCAGAAGTCATCATAGATCAACTCTCTCCCAAAGCATCCCACACAAACATTGAATAATTGTCTCTTGTGTCTATGTTGGGTTTGTGGGGGGTTGGGGGAGGAAGCGTGTGTTAGCTCTTCCCATCTAAGATGTCGAACTACCATGCAATCTCCCCACTAGTAACTCATCCTCGGAGAGTCAAGTATTTCCTTCTAAGTTCAAGTACGTGCTAGTTCACAATGAATGTGGGGGAAGAAGTCTAGACGAAGGAGAAAAGAATTGGAATGCAACTAATGTAGTAACATGTCATGTGAAGCTCGTCCAGTTTAGCTAAGTCTCCATCAAGATCTACAGTATATCTAAAAGTTGGTCCATTATAGTCAATACTGTAATTTAGGAATCTACTTCTTTTTGTTATAATTGTGGTTTCTCTACATTGTTCTTTATGTGCACCAACATATATAGAATCTTCTTTTCCACCCATGTTTTGGGCTCTTAGTAAAAAATGTGCTAGCAGTCCATTTCTCACATGAAGCTTTATTTCAACCTATTACTCCGATCTTTAGATGCCCATGCTATCAATGAAAAAGAGGTACAGTCTTCCAACACCCCGTCCGAGTTGAGCAAAGTGTGTGCGCTGGACTACATATTAGTTCCCTACGCAAGAGTCTACTCAGAATGAGGCAATACATTTTTGACACTGTCCAGACAATGTCTTGCAGGAACTCGAAGAATTAAGTCTATGACTTGAATTTTCTAAAATCCTACTCCTTAGTGAAGTTCCTTTTGAATATAAGTGGATTAAGGTCAGGTCATGTCCACTCTCGATTTTTATTCATGACTCAGTTCTAAACATGCTAATGAAATGCAGACGCATGAAATGGACAATTTTGTTTTTTCTTTTATTATTTATTCGATGAATGAATTAAGGAATGAATGGGAAGACAATTTTATTGAAAAAATATTGTTATACACCTAATTTTACAATATTTTACAACTCAAGTATTATTTATAAAAATTTTACAAAAGAGAGTTTATTCACACAAGATTATATAGATTGTACATCACGTATACAATATACACATTAACAAATATTTTAGAAAATTTACAAGATTTATACAAATTTCACATGTATTTTAGATATTTCACATATTTTAATTTTGTTAACAAGTAGTTACCCATCGCGTATTTATTGAATACTATACACATAAAATACATTAAAGTTCAAGCTATTAGTAAAGTATATATGCAATTGGCACACATCCCCTATGCTTAGCGTGTAATATTGATGAATGTCACATGGACTGAGGTACCTAATGTTCGGTCTTACTATGGTGTCCAACAATAGATCCGACTATTGCTGTATCGGCTCCTCTCACGACACTCGATATTCGAACTAGGTGAATCGATCAACAATTAACCCACAATAGATATATAAGTAATGAAAATGTGTGTGAGCTAAATTTTTTATTTACAACTCTACATGAAATGTGTATAAGGCAAGTAGGTAGAGTATCGTCCATGGGTGCAAAACATGGTGTTAGCCATGTGAACAACCCGAGGCGAACCATTCCTATAATAAATGTTATTGTAATATATGATTTATGAATAAAAGTTATTGACTATTTCACTCCCCTTTTGAGATTATGAATGAATGCACTGTAAGGTCCCTATGCATAATTAGGATTATATACCATGGCCGTCTTAATGATCATAGAGCAGTTGATTCATTAATTGAATCATAGAGGTCGGTGCTTGAATGGATTTCTAAGGAGTCCGTAGAACCAAATCTTCTCGATCGAAGGTCTATCTAGTTGAATTTCATCATTAATCCACCCTCTTCATCATCTCATCTCGACATAGAACCATTTCTCTTCCTTTATTCCACAAATGATCATCATATCTGATCGAGAGATGAGATCCTCGATTTTTGGTTCGATTCCTCCATGGGACTGAACTCGATCCATTCTCTAGTCAATTTCTTCCTTATTTTGAAGAAAATTGAAGTCGACTATTGTTTCTTCGAGTAGATAATAACTTATAGGTGTGTGGGTAAATCACCTGAAGGGGATCTGTGCCTTTTTTATCATGATTAGAAGCTCTAGCTTCAGTATGATCAACATGACGTGGACCCAATTGTCACTTTCAATCGGCGTGGGACTTCATCAATTGGATATTGAGGCTATCAGGAATCAGATTGGAGTTTTGAGAGACGAGATCGAGCCGATTGAATCTCGTCAGGAGCAACCTTCGAAGTTGTTTTTCCGGCAATCTTTTCCTCCGTTAGATCAAGAATGAGCACCTCCAAATTTCATCAGGATCGTACAAGTGCACCCAAATGATAGCTGTCAGATTAGATCAACAATGCAAGATCTCATCCGTATGATCAACACGTGCCTTACACGCTTCATCAGTGAATTTGCATTCCATCTCATGAAGTTTTAGTTATTTGTAAATAAATAGAAATTCCATACATGTCATGATTTGAATAATTAAATAATTATATTCGTGCCCTTGTTTCTTTTTTAGTTTTCTCTTTAGTCCTCTATTTGTCGATTCATGTGCTTCATGATGTGATGTCTGGTCATTTTGCGATAAAAGTATTGCAGCTTTCTTATTATTGATTGATATTATAGCTTTAATAATTTGCCATTAGGTCCATGATTGCATGATTCACAAGCGTAAATGCGTGGACTTGGAGAATTTGCATACCATGTATTTGCATTGCTTGTTAATAAACAATCTAATAACTTCTGATAATTGCATATTAGTCCATTTTCTTATTAGTTTCTTCTGATTAAATATCAAAGCAACACTAAAAAATCCCTAAAAATCATATTAAGCTTCTATTTATTTGCTTTAACTTCAATAGTTTTTAATTTAAAAATTCCTATGATTTGTTATTTAGAAATTTACAAACAGGCTATATTTTGTTTATCTGATCCTAAAAATTCATAAAAGTTCAAAAACTTTTAAAAATTATAAAAAATTACAGTAGCTTATTTTTATAATATTTTATCATAAGTATTCAAAAATACTTTAAGAAAACACTAAAAATTGGAAAAATCTATAAAATCATATAAAAATCGTATAAATTCACTAAAAAATCAGAAAAATGTAAAACTCGGCTTGTTTTAAACCAAAAAAAGTTTTTTTAATAATTTTTTCCAACTTGTTTGAGTTGATTTCCTATTTTAAAAATTTGAAACAATATCTTAGTTTTTTTTGTTCATCAATATTCAATTTTAATTCGTTCTAAAGCATAAAAAACTAAAAATACCATAAAATCACAAAAAAGGAAAAAATTCATAAAACACAATTAATTTTCTACATTTTGATTCTTTTATCTATATTTTAAAAATACAAGAAATTGCATTTTCTCTTATGTATTTATAGCCTGTAAATATTTTTCAAAAATAAAAATGTAAAAAAATTCAAAATTAAAAACCTTTAAAACTCAAAAGTCAAAAAATAAAAGTATAAAACATTAAAAATCCATACAAATTCCAAAAACATAAAAAATACATAAAAAGCATAAAAGAGAAGAAAACCCTCTTTAATTAGCAGTAATAAAGTTCCCTCTATTTTGTAACCTCATTGAATTCGATCCTATTGATATACCATATTAGAAAAATAGCATTTTGTTATTGAATTATAATAAAAATAATTTTTGTTTGAATATGTTTTGGGTTGCATTGGCATATTGATATATCATTTTCTCATTATATAATCTTAAAACTCTTAAATCTTCTTTTCAACAATGGCATTATTGTTGATGAGGCACGACGAGGGAAGATGGTTTTTCATTTCTTTATTTCTATTATATTTGTTTGGTTTCCTTATTTCATTCATTTTATTGAATCTTTATTTCTTCTATATTTTTCTCATAAATGTTCTATCGCACCTCTTTTTTTCACCTCTGTTGCGAGGGACAAATGAGCGAGGGAGATAATCTTAGGAGAGTCTGTGCTCCCAAGAGAGGAAAAGGTCGGTCCTTCTACAACGACCAATAGGCGAGAACAACCGAGGAGGAGCATAGCCACAAAAGACTTGTAGCATTTGCTTTCTAGTTTTTATTTCAGTTTTTTATTCCATTTTATTCTTGTAATTAATTTGTAGTTTGCACTTGCCTCTTTATGGATTCTATGGAGCCATTAGACTCAATTGTGTGATTCTTCGAGGACTATTTCACCAAGTGCTTATGCACTTGGTGGACCCCATCTGGATTTTAATTTCTTCACATTCTTTTTTTATTCCTCCCTATTTTCTCATTTTTTCCATTTGTTTTATGTGATTTGAATTTTTCTCATTTAATTTTATTTGTTTTTTGTGATTAAGCCCCTAGATTTAGGTTTTTATTATTGGTTGTGCTCGGTAAATATTAGGTCTGAACCCTAATAAGAATTCTTGTTCCTATAGTTGATTCGATTTAGACTTAGTCAAAATAATTAATTCTTCCTTATAATAGAAATTCATGCTAGGACGATTCTCATTTTTGCTTTCATATAGGGTAGATCTACTTTACAGGCACGAATCATTTTGCATGTAGACTGCTGGCGCAACGTACACATTCTTTCTTGTCCTCCATGCTATGCTTGGAGATGACGTGGCCCAAGACAATCCGATTAGTCACCATAAAGTGGCTCTTCTCCCATGAGAGCATCAAATTTACCTCAAAACAATGTTGAAGTACTCGGTCTAAATAAGAAAGACATAAATCAAAGCTATCCCCATAGTTTGAAAATCATCCATAAAGACCTCAAGGAAACTACCTACCATGTTGTCAAAAACAACCAACATGCACCTCTGGAATGTAGCGGGAGCATTACACAATTCAAAGGTAATCCGCCTAAAGGCGTAGGTGCCAGATAGACAAGTAAAAGTAGTTTTCTATTGATCCTTAGGATCGATTTCTACCTGATTATACCCTGAATACTCATCCAAAAAACAAAAGAACTCCTTCTCTACTAGTCTTTCGATGATCTAGTCAATAAAGGGCAGCTAAAAGTGATCTTTCTTGGTCATCGAGTTCAGACACCGATAATATATACAGACACACCATGAAGTGAGTCCTCAGGTAAGAATCTCCTCACCTTTGTTATTTGTTACAATTGCAATCCTAGATTTCTTTGGGAACATATGTAACAGACTGAACCATTTGAAATCAGAAATGGGATAAATAAAGCAAACTTCACACCACTTCCGGATCTCTTTCATGACAACATCCTGGAGATTAGGATTCAGAGGATGTTGAAACTCACGGGCTGACTTGTTGTCGTCATTAAAGTAGATATGATGTGAGAACAATGCTGGATTAATCCCATGAAGATTTAAAATATTCCAACCTATGACCTTGCATTTTCCCTCGAGAATGTCTAGAAAGCTAGATTTTTTTATCCTCGGTCAACTGTGATTTGATGATGATCGGAAACATTTGTGGTCTACCCATAAGGAAGGCATACTTTATTGCTGAAAGTAATACTTTAAGCTCGGGTGGGGTCTGAATATACTCTGTAGTGACCTCAGAAACTGCATTGGTGGTAGGTGAATGATCTAGAAACTATAAACTATCCATCGTGGCTACAATCGGCTCAGAATGTAATGTCTCACAATGATATACAATGAACTCTTTTTGTTCATCTCAAGATGTATCATCATCAAACTTCTCTGTAAACTCATCTGCATATGACTCATCATCATTAATAAAGGAGCAAATGTCGACTGTGCTTTCCAAGCATTCCTTTTGGGAAAGGAATTCATGGGTATCAATGTCATCCAAAAAAATTGTTGTCTCTGATCTCAACTAAAAAATCACAATCTTTGTCTCATGTGTAATTGTATCTCTCTCATCGAACACTAGCTCTGATCGCTTCAGATTCAGGATCATCTCTATCTTAACGTTATCATTGTGGGAGTGAAATATTATCTCTCCAGTACCATAATCAACTACTGCTTTGACTGTTCGAAGGAATGACCGACCAAGTATGATTGGGTTTGGAGTAACGAAGCAGAGCTGTCCATATCCATGACAATAAAGTCCACTAGGAATTGCATTCCTTGCACTGTTATGGAAACACCCTCTAGAATGCCCCTTGACCTCTTGATCGAAATATTAAGAAATCGAATGATCATATTAGCTGATCTAGGAGACCCCATTCCAAACTTTTTGAGTAGTGAGTATGACATAATATTGATAGATAGATAGATAGATAGATAGATAGATAGATAAAGGATCCACTATCAAGAAGAGTACGATCAAACTCTTGATCAAAGATCTCACATTGGATAAGAGGTACTCCCTTGTCTTTCATTTTAAGAGGGAGGTTGTTGAGGGCATTACTAGTGGTCAGAATCAAAATGTGTTTTTCAGTCCTCTTGTATCTTTTATACTTGGGTTGACACTTTGTAGTACATGCTTCCTTTATTCCTCTTTTCACAATAGGCGTGTACTCCATGGGCTTCAACAGTGGCATCTTATAAGAGTGGTACCTAAAATAACCAGAAGAAGATGGATACTAATACTGAACAACAGGAGGAGGATATGAATACTACACATGTTGTTGGTGATATATCTCATAAGAGTGGGCAAGTTGCGTATCTTGGTAACCATGTATTCAAGTGTAGAATTGTGGTGGAGACTGAAATTGAGGATATGGTTGGTGCTGGTATGGACGAAATCCATGGAATTGGTGAACCAACCTAGGGTTGGGCTAAGAACACTCTTGTGGCTACCCTAACGGACGGGTCTGGATGCACTCCTAAGCGCTCCAAATACCATTGACATCCTGTATATGTGGTGGGGGTGAAAATCGTGGCTTTAAAAAATAAGGAAACAAGATAATAGTACACCATATATATGTAGGAGTCTAATATTATGGAACCTCATGTAATATACGTGTTGAATGGTAGGAGGTGCTCCAAAACTCTACGACACTGAAATGGAAGAAGTACGCTCAGATGCATGAGTCTCTACTGCACCTCTCAAACTTTGGCATGAATGGATAGTACTAACTAGCATCTCCAATTTCATTGTGATCTCATCTAAATTATCTAGCAGCTTCGTCCTATGTTCGATCGTGTTAAGTTTTTCAAGTTCTTGTGATTGTTTCTCAATAATATCAACTTTAGATAGGTGATTTCAATAATTCTCAAGTCTGAAATATCAACCCTATCCACATCATGTGAAGTCATCATGTTGACGGTCTTGTGGGAATAGAGGTAGGATGCTTCTGAAATGTGCAGGAAGAAGACAGAGATATTGAACTCTGCCATCTCCTCAAATATCTGCCATAGAATGTCCTCATCCTTATTGAAGCGTGAACCCCCAAAAGTAGCATATAGTTTCTGATTCTCTAAGCCCAAACCCCCAAAGTAGTTTTGCACAAGGCTAGTCTTTGGAATATCATGATGGGGACTCTTCTACGTCAAGTCTTTGAAATGTTCCCATGCCTCATGAATATGCCCATGAGACAACCGGGAGAAGTTGGCTATCAATGAACACATTTGATTCAATCATACTAGGGATAATATTTGTTCAAGAAAGTTTATCTTAGCTCTTTCTAGGATGTCACCACCCTTCCTAAATGATTAATCTAGTAAAGTTCCTAATACGTAAGGATGAAGGGGGAAGATGTTCTCTTCACTACCTCTAACTAAATGTTAGGGTAGTGCATCATGCTGCATTGCGGTTAAACTACCGGAGGTGTATGTAAGGTTCCTTTTTAGTGTGTCCATGGAATATGGGGAGAAGTGGAAGTAGTTGGGGATTCAGCTCAAAATGCCCATGAACCAGAGGAATTTGAATCCAATTCATTGTTTGTACTGCTCCTGGGTTATAGGAATTTCTAAGAGTGATATTAGTCTCTACTCGGTTCTTCCCAGCTTTTGGATCTGCTCTGTTATGCTCATTCACCCCCACCCCATTCCCACCTCTTCTCTTCTCATCCACCTCTTCTATCTCTCTCTCTCTGTCATTCCTCATATTAGATCATATCCCTCAGTCCGACCTGAATGTTGGCATGCTCTATCAACTAGGCTTGAATGACTTATGGAAGCCAACATTGTGTTGTTAATCTCAGTTTGATTTGCCATCAGTCCCTTGCCCTTAGGTGGCATCAAGTCCTCAATCACTAGTTATGTATCTGCAAATGTAAATGGAACTTGATCGATCTACATGAATGAAGGAGTCTTAAATGATAGTTAGAGAAGAGGGTAAATCTCGAACAATGGATTATTGGTTCAAATTAGGAGTAAAAGAAAAACAAGAAACCTCGAAAAGAGAGTCATTCCGAGTAAAAGATGATGAATACAAACGAATTGGAGAGGAAAAAGGTAAGTATGCAAAGTCCGAACACAAATTTCTCCAATTAGACATCTTCGAGATAAAAGGAAGATGTGAGAACTTGATGGTCAAATCAAAAGAGAGAAAGTGAAGAAAGGCACGAAGCATGTAGAAATATCTTTATTCTAGCTAACAAACACAAGCCAAACCCTCAAATTCACCAACTCAACACAACAATGACAGTGAAAGTTTGGTCATTTATCTTTTCAACTATAGAGTTTAATGATTCACATTGTTTCTTATTTCAAACTCACAAGTGGTGTCACCCTATCACCCATTATACGTCCTCAAACTCCCCAAATAGCGGAACCATCTATCTGGGTTACCAGGTTATATCAGGCCTAAATAGAAATGTGAGGCAAAGCACGCCAAAATGGCTCTCTATGGTCGGAGGCGAGTGCTTGCAGCTCGATCATGTATAAAAGATTAATACACGAGTGCTTAGAGAAAAGTCCATGGATTTTTGGCTATGTCCTTAGGGATACATCCTCACCAGCTTTATGTAGAGGTAAGTACCTATGATCAATGAGGGGGTTACTCCCCCTAAGACAAAATGAATCTTTACATTTATTTTAAGGGTCGAGTGTATTTAGCACTCCCAATTTTATTTTATTATCACTTTTATATATTTTTTCAAATAATACTCGACTGATGGTTCATCCAATTTATATATTCTTAAGTCTAGAAAATCAAGGGAAGAATTCAGAAAAGCTGATGTGTGTGAATGAACGCTAAGGGATATAATGGTAAGTATATCTTTTACATTGAAAGTGATTAAGGGAATGAACGCTAAGGGGAATAAAAAAGAAAGCCCCCAAAAAATCATAACAGTTAGAGTTCAGCCAGTAGATGATTGATAGATTCCATATTCAGCTAACTCTATAGGAGGCACTTGAGCACATCCCCCTCTTCCAGAGGAAACTAAGAGAGAAGACCACTATCTATGGATAATGCAGAAATCCATATGCTCACTCGTGCCACCTGCTTCACCATCTAGAACCGTCTGCCAGCCAAGAGGCCAGATGCATGAGCTCCCTATGTCAGATGCCATATCCATGAGCAGAGATTCGATCGTACTCTATTAGACAGTGTCTCTTCCATCAACCTTCTTCCGGCAGCATTACTCGACCGATTCGAGTTTGGCCCTCTTCGACAGAGTAGGACAGTCCTTCAGTTTGCTCATAGATCTGTCAAGAGACCGAAGGGGTTGTTGAAGGACATGGTCATCACAATTCATGGCTTGAAAATCCCTGTGGACTTCATTGTGTTGGACATGGAGATCCCTGAGTCTGTGACAGATACCCCCACTATTCTAGGACATCCATTCTTGGCCACTGCCAAGGCGGTGTCCGACCATGATAATGGGAAGGTTTATTTTCACGTTGAGAGTGAGAGTCTACCAATAGAGACAATCGACGAGACTAAAGCCTGAGATTTAGCTTGCTCAGAGCAGCACGGTGATTCAGAGTAGATGACAAAGGTAGAGCAAAACGCCCACCAGAAGTGCGATTTTGTGATCACTGATGATGAAGCTGCTTGGTCTGATCCCATTTCACAAGCCCTCCTTTCACCTCCAGACACTACAGACTCGCCGATTCCATAAGAGGAGATCTTGGAGAGTACACTCTTGGCAGAGGACACATTCAAGGCTACAGACTGTGTTTAGGATAGCGAGGCAGAGTATATTTCTTATAATTCGGATTAAGATCCCTCGCATTTAGACATAGATTGGGCAGAGTTCGATGATTACTACCTTGTCTGATTTCCACATAGCCAACAACTAGGGTGGAGACCTTGCTGACAAAGATTACAGATACACCAACATGGTATTCTACACTAGTTTTTCATGATTAGCGAGAGTTCTCCCACGTAGATTTGGTTGAATTCACTCAGATATTTCAGAAGCCAGATTTGCAGCTCCCAGTTGTCCAGAACTGAAGCGCTTGCCATAGTCGCTGAAGTATAGATTCCTTGTAGTTGAGCATGAGATGTACCCAATCATTATCTCAGAAGATTTGACTAAAGAGCAAGAATCTCGTTTGATGGAGAATCTTAAAAAGAACCGCAGTGCAATAGGATGGAGTGTAGCTGATCTCCAGGGGATAAGTTCGGCCTTTTTCTTTCACCATATCTATGTCGAAGAGGAGGCTAAGCCATGAAGAATATATTAAAATGGTGGAGCGTCGATTTTATCTACCCCATCTCCGACTCCAAGTGGGTTAGTCCATTACATATGGTGCCCAAGAAGAAGGACATCACTACAGTTTTGAGTGAGTCTGGAGAGGAGATAGCTACCTGGGTACCCACTTCTTGGAGGGTCTGTGTGGACTAAAGACGATTGAACCAGGCCACCAAGAAGTATCATTTCCCGCTACCTTTTATTGATCAGATTATAGAGAGGCTAGATAGGAAGAGTCATTACTGCTTTCTTGACGGGTACAACTTTAACCAGGTGGACATTACGCCTGAAGACCATGACAAAATGATAATAACCTGCCCATTTGGGACTTATGCTTTCAGACGGATGCCCTTTGGTCTATGAAATGCACTAACGACATTTCAAAGGTCATGCTGTCCATTTTTTCAAACATGGAGGGTGACTGTTTAGAGGTCTTCGTGGAT
The DNA here is from genome assembly GCA_037367405.1 of Ottelia alismoides. Classification (NCBI taxonomy): domain Eukaryota; kingdom Viridiplantae; phylum Streptophyta; class Magnoliopsida; order Alismatales; family Hydrocharitaceae; genus Ottelia; species Ottelia alismoides. The sequence continues at coordinate 154,573 of JAZKJV010001199.1, read as the reverse complement.
GATTTTTCGGTCTATGGCGATGGGTTCGATGCTTGCTTGACTGCCTAGACCACGTCCTTCAACACTGCATTTGTCACTTCATAGTGACTCAAGGGACGGTGCTTGGTCATATCATCTCCAATAAGGGCATGGAGGTTGATCCAGCCAAGGTGGATATCATCAGGAAACTCAATCCGCCGTCCAATCTGCGACAGTTACGGTCTTTTCTTGGACATATCGGTTTCTATTGACATTTTATTTACGATTTCAACAGGATTGCCCGACCATTGACTGATCTGCTGAAAAAAGACACCGAGTTCATTGTAGATGATAAGTGTCTTACATTGTTCGAGACTCTTAACAGTCTAGTTGTTGAGGCTCCTGTCCTTCAGCCACCTGATTGGTCTTTGCCATTCGAGATCATGACGGATGCCTCCGATTTTACCGTAGCGGCTGTGCTACTACAGAGGAGAGATGGAGTACCTTTTGCCATTCACTACTCTAGCCGTACATTGGATGTCGCTCAACAAAACTACACTGTCACAGAGAAAGAGATTGTAGCCTTAGTCTTCGCCTTGGATAAATTCAGATCATATATTCTTGGATCCAAAGTGACTATCTTTACTGATCATATCACCATCAGGTACCTCATGGCTAAGAAGGATGCCAAAGAGAGATTGAATAGATGGATCCTTCTACTACATGAGTTTGATATTGAGATTAAGGATAAACCTGGAGCCAAGAATGTGGTGGCCGATCATCTCTCCCGATTAGAGAATCTTTAGGAATTTGAGTAGACTGATCCCATTTCAGAGACCTTCTGAGATGAGGCGATCCTTTCTATCGCATCGCTCACATGGTACACCGACATTGTGAACTATTTTATTGCCAAGAAAGTTCCACAAGGTTGCTCCAGGCAGTGACTTGAGACCTTCCTTGCGAAGGTCAAGTCTTACCATTGGGAGGATTCCATCCTTTATCATGAAGGAGGGGATAACATCTAGCGTCGATTCATTCCTCAGGAGGATCACCATAGCGTCCTCACATACTTCCACAAGCTTGAGGCAAGAGGACATCACTCTGGGAGGACAACATCACCGAAAGTGCTCCCATCCGACCTATGGTGGCCTACCCTCTTCAAGGATTCTAATGAATTCGTGAAGAGGTGTACTGTTGTTAGAGGATGGGCACTTGTGGACAACGTGAAATGATGCTGATGCAACCCATTCACTTTTGTGAGATTTTTAATGCATGGGGCATCGATTTCATGGGCCCATTCCCTAAGAGTCAGGGATTCGAGTACATTCTATTGGTTGTGGATTACGTGAGTCGTTGGGTTGAGATCATTCCAGCCCGAATCGTAGATGCCAAGACTGTTTGTAAATTTTTGAGGAAGAATATCATTTCATGGTTCGGGGTGCCTAGAGTATTGATATCTAACGAGGGGTCTCACTTTATCAACGACAGGGTAAAGGCCCTTGCTAATGAGTTCAGCATGGACCATCGAGTTGCCACTCCATATTACCCTTGACCAATTGTCTTGCTGAAGTGTCGAATAAGGAGATCAATACGATATTTCAGAAGGTAGTCCTCCCTGACCGAAAGGATTGGTCACAGCTTTTGGACTCGGTCTTGTAGGCATATCGAACCTTCTTCAAGACTCCTTTGGGTACATCTCCCTTTTGTCTCATTTATGGCAATTCCTGCCATTTACCTGTTGAGATTAAGCATAAGTCACTATGGGTTGTCCCTGAAATATTATTGGATTTAAAGAGTATAGGAGATCAAAGAAAGGCATAATTGGCAGCCCTGGAGGAGATAAGAGATACAACCTTTTCAAGCATCCTGCAGTATAAGGAGCGAGTGAAGATATGCCATGATTCTCATATCAGCCATAAGCAGTTTGAACAAGATCATAGAGTAAGGTTGTTTGATGTCAGGCTTAGATTATTTCTAGGGAAATTACAGAGCAAGTGGAAAGGACCATACCTGGTCCGAAAGATGCATGGTAACGATAGTATTGACATATATGAGATGTCATCTGAGTCCATCATTCGTGTTAACAATCAGCGACTCAAACCATATCTAGATCATGAGTCGCTGATCGTTGACGTCGCCCTGATTCATTTTACATGAGATGTGGTCTTTGAATCACATCAGTTGCATCTCATGCTCGATTATCATTGTCTTCCGCCTTGTATAGATCGAGATGTCCATATCATCTCATTCTTTAGTATAACACCCCATCTGCATCTTGTGATTATGATATACTTAGGGTGTATTTTACCCTAAGGTGTCAGACTTTTGATTATTCTTTTGATTCTTTTTTACCTATGTTTTGCTGCCTATAAATAGGGATACTTTACCCTAAGTATAGGGGAGGTAACCCTGTATGTCCTTTTACTCGATATTGCCTTTATGTACAGACTGCTATACTTAGGATTAGTTGATCCTAAGTATAGAAGGAACCCCCGAAGCTTCTTAATTCTATTCTTTGATTCGTCGTTGTAGCATAGCATTCCTTTTCACTTCCCTATACTAAGCACGAGCTATGTCTTCTTCTTCATCACTCTTGATTCACTCTGAGGACATCGTTTGTGAAAAGTATGGGGGTGTCGTATATATTACATATATACTTTAGCCATAACTCGTACTTTGTGTGAGTGTGTTAATAAATAAAATGGATAAAATCCTTCATTTAAAAATCGTAAGATTTTAAAAATTTTCTTGTACATAAAATTCTTTCTTGCACATACATAGCTATTTATAAAAAGTATCTTTGTACAAATATTTATAAAAATGTTTTGTTTGTAAAATGTTTTGATATCAAAACTATGTACATAGTACATTTTTTTGCAAAATGTTTGAAATAGAAAAGTTTGCAAAAATCCTTGTGTAAATGCTTGTAAATAATTTGCAAAACTTCTGCATCCATGCATACAGTCAAACATTTTTCAAAAATTTTTCATATTTTCAAAAATTTTGCATAAACTTGTACATTCCTCTGAATCATAATTGACATTTAAACTAGCTTGGAATTAAATTAGAAAATGGAGCTTGGTTAAGACCTTAATCCACCTAATTCTAAGAGGAACCTTGTAGGATTTAAGCTTGAGACTTTTCATGTCCATTGGTAACTTAATTCTTTGAGTCCACAAGGCTATGATCACATGTCATCTTGATGAACCTAAGTAGAACACTTAACAACACACACATGACTCTCACGGAGAATGTCTTTACTTGCACCTGCACCTTACACATAGCTCTCTACGGATGAGGTGATGAGGAGGTAGTTTCCTTTGGCTTGGAATAGTATACGAGGGTAGTACTTCTAGGCGAAACCTCTCGTCTTCTTTTAGTGAACGATGTATGCCTCAACTTGGTCTGGTGGTGTTGAGGTCTAAAGAGAGGAATTATGGGTTGAAATAAAGCTTCAAAAGAGGGATAGTCTACTGGCTCAAGAGGAAAAAGTCCTTATGTATATATGTTGACCATGTAGATATGTTGTACAAATGCACATCAAAAAAATGTGCAAAAGAAAGAAAAACTCCAAAAAAGTGGGCAGGCCTGATTGAAAATAAAATGCCTGCCAGAGTGTATATAGCCAAATAAAGCAAAGCTTATGCAATCCATTCTCATCTCATGAAGCTTGCAGCAGGGAGACTTAAGTACACTGGTTAGGCTCCCAGGGATATGTGGCTACACTGACCACGATCCATTCTCTTCTTTCCCCTATTCTTGAGCTGGTTGAACTTGAACTTAGAACGGAATACCCCACTCCTCGAGGAAAGAGTTGCCAGACTAGGGCATTAGAGTAACCTTGTTGAGGGAGGATGTTACTTTGCCATTTTTGAGGAGGGTGATGAAACCATGTTTCATGTCTCTAATCACTGAAATTAACCCCCTATCTTAGATGAGGTGCCAATAAAAACCATACAAAGTCTTGTAAATATCAGGTTCGTTGAAGAATTAAAAACACACAAAAAATGGCAAAACTAAAATTCGTGGTGTTTTTACCCTTAAAAAACGCCCTCAAAAATATTTTCTACCCTTATTTGATCCCATCTCCCTTTTTGGTCAACATAAAACTTGTATATCTCATCAAGATCTTCAACTTTCATGTTTTGAGTTTTTCCAAATTCAATTTCTTTATCGCAATAATCTGATTGGGCCATGTGGCTCTTTCTGGTTGAGCCACGTGGCCGCATCTCCTCGCGCCACGTGCCCTGGCCCAGTAGTCGTCGGATGGAGGTTTGGAAGATTGAATCACCACCGTTTATTCCACCCTTGATACCTGCCATCCGATCAGAGCCTGGGATCCATCACAGCCCTCCATTAGCGCCTTAACCACAACATGACACGTGGCAGCTTCTGCGCCCTCTGATCTAGATTTGAAATCAATCTTATCCGTCTGTTAGCACCAAGTTCTCAAAAAGCCACATGTCCTCCATGTAGCCATCCGATCCCCTTCAAGATGCATCCATCCCAGGCGTGCATCTCCGCTCTCATCCTCACCGTCTGAACCACTTGGATCCGTCATCTCAACCATCTGTCTCCGCCGTGTGCCCAGCTCACCACGTGGCGCTTACTAGGCCCTCCGATCATGCCGCCCAATATCTCATCCAAAATGCTCATTAGCGCCCTCTTCTCAACCGTCACGGTTGAAACTTCATCCCCTACCTCCGGTCGTCTCTCTCTTACATTCTCAACATCGCGGACCACCTTCCCCCTTCCATTTTTTCTCGAGTCCTCATCCACCATCTCCACGTCTCAATACCTCCACGACGTCGCCCGATCACCCACGACCCTCACGAGCAACCACTCTCACCACGATCCCCCCTCCGCTCGCTCCATATCCTTCCCGCAAAAACCACAACCATCGTCGGAACTGCCATCTCCGCCCTTCAAATAACCCCTCTCCTTCACCCTTTCACACTTGTCCACATTTATACGAGGCTCCACCCAACCCCTCCTCTCCTTCCCATGACAGGGGGAGTATCGATTGAGGAGCCAAAACGACATATTATTTTCAGTGAGACCCGTCGTCTTCCATTGCTGCATCACGGAGCTGCGCCTCCGCTCGATCTACCCCACCTGGCTAAGAGGGTCCAACGAAGACGCGGGGTTCATAACGAACCCCAAGCCCAAGCTTCCGACCACCATTATTGATCAGGTAAGCTCCCTCGATCTCCCTTTCTTATTCTTCTTTCTCTTAATTAATTAGCTCACTACACACTCTTTCGCCCTCCATTGGTCACGTCGTCATCTTCACCACATCACCTCCATTCACGCGCACATCTCTGACCACTCTTCTTTCCTTCTGCAACCTCGAATCACTCCGAATCCCCTTCTCTGGGCTCACCGAAGAAGATCACCGGTCATCGCCTTCTTCACCACCTTCACAACCAACCATTCCACGCACTTCACTTCCACCCTTCGCACGAAGCTTCAGCTTGTTGTTATTAACAATGCAGGTCTTAAAACCCTTCAATGGTTGGACCCCCATCGGAGCGAACTTCGCGACTCTCATCTCCGGCATACGTGCTCTGATGGCCTTCTTCCGAAGCTCCGGCGTATTCCCCGAGCGTCGAAGATGGCTCCTGCACCTTCAGATGATACCACAGCACAACATATCAGGAGGAAGATGGAGGCGAAGCTATGGCTGCTTCGTCAGAGATCTGATTCATCAGCCAGTTGCAGCCGAAGAGGACGAAGCAACTGTCATAGGATGCTCTTCCCCGGAGCTTATCCAATGGTGCATACGAAACCACGTCGACATCCCGTGCAAATTCCTATTACCGTTTGATCTCGAGGATAGGACGATCTTTGATGGTCCACATGTCAACGCCAATGCCTCTCCAAGCTTACTGATCAAGCCTGCATGCTCATACCCCCCGAGCAATCGTCGAGCCTAGTCCGAGCCCGAAGCAACAACCGAAGTAGCCCCGCACCTCAAAGCCGATCTGAGCCTAGAGTGCACATGCAAATCACATGTACACTGGGTAAATTGTAGGGAGGCACACCAGATTCTTCAATTTTGCAGATAGGTCCAGAGACCACGTGTAGACCACATGCGCCTGGGGCATTTTGCATTTATACCCTCGTGGGTTTTAATAATTGCAAAAATACCCCCACACATGTGGATTATTTACAGGAAGGTCCCAAACTTTCTTTTAATTTCATTTTAGTCCTTTCCAGGGACATGTTTGTTATTTATCTTTCATGTTTTCTTACATTTGTGCCCCTGGCTTCACTCGTACATATCTTGAGCATCCTAGATCTGATTAAGTCGATTTCAGTGGCATTTTGAATCTCATTTTGTTGTCTTCTTGATGGCATGTTTGTATTTCAGATTTGACACTACGAGTTTTGATATAATACTTTATTGGCTGAATGTCTTTATTTCAATACTTCTCGTGCCTGATTTTTACATGAATGAAAATAGTTTCAATTATTTGACCCTGATTTAACCTTTGACTAAATGGCTCAAGTATTCTTGTAATTCTGGCATATTTTTGTGTTGCATTTCATTGCATCCATTTGCATAATAAAAAGCAAATAAAAATAAATGCATGTTTCCATGTTTACTTAATGCATCTTGTGTTGTCCTCATGCATTCATCGACCTACTATTCTCTAATCCAATACTTAATGAAATTAATAAGAGTATAAATACGATGAGAGAGTCTTGTATCCCTGCGTTCGACCTTGGGTTTGTCCAAGAAAAATATAAATACAACCATTTGATTTTATTGATTTATTAAATTAGATGATTTTTGACGGACCGAATTCAGCTTGACTGCAATGACCACTAAGTGTTAATTCCACACTATTAAAGGGCTGAATTTGTGATTCGTCAAATAGCGACGTTGCCGGGGACACGTCTCATCTTTTGCCTTGTTTGAATTTTTATTTATTTTATTAAGTGTTCCTTTTACGTAGGTCAATTTGTCCATTTGTCTTGCATTATAAAATTTTTCTTTTCGATTGATATCTAACCTTTGCTTTTGTGACAGAGACCTTGATGTTCAATAAGGCGAGGAGTAGGTGCTTCCCCCGCTGCGAGGAGCCATAAAAGCATTCTTGGAGCAAGTAGAAAAGAAAGAAAAAAAATTTGTGTCATTTTTTATTTCATATGATTGTAATAATCGTCTTTACAACGGTCTTCGATCGAAAACTCACACTTGTGAAGGAACGGAGTATATGTGGTTGTGTGGGGATCGTCCCCACTGAGTGTCGACCTAGGACCAGGAACGCGACTCTTCGAGCTTTTTCACTTTTTTCTTTTACGTGCTTGCTCGTAGGTAGGACACACTTCTAATATAGACGCACATAAATATCGCTTCACTTAGACAAATTAAAAAGATATTCTTCCCCGCTAATAGAAGCATGTTAGGTTCGATTTTTATCGACTTGGATACATATCATTTTCGTTTTCAAAACATTCCGTGCTTTCACGTATTTTTGCCAAGGAACTGCATGTTTTCTCGCTTAGCCTAGATCATGGTTTTTTTACATGGTTTTTCTCGATTTCCCCTCCTAGCTTGATCACCTGGGTTAATGACAAATGGGAATGAGCGGTAGACGATGATTGCTTGTTTATGTGCTCACCTTAATTCAATGATAACCTTAAGCAAAATAATTGAGACTGCTAATTGCAAGTCAACATAAAATGGAGTAAAATCTTGTTTTGGGAGAACAACACCCTTGTTTACGTAGTTGATTTTATTTGACATTTTTACCCATGTAAATTTGAATTGTCTAAATCACCGCTAAAATGGATAAGATAATAAACCAACACCTGTTGGTTTCATGTGTGAGTTGGTGAATTAAAGGGTTTTTGCATGCTTGTTTGAGCCTTGTTTGATCCAACACCTTCCCCTCTGCCCTGGATACTCCATCAATCTCTGAAGATTCATCCACTTACTTGTATATCCATCCAACTTCTTCTTCGCTCACCCCGGGTCTCTCCCAATATCAAATCTCACTCTTTATACTTAGGCTACTCTTAGCCTAATTATAGGGTGGACTTGAGTCCCGTCGATAGTCTCCACTAAATGCGGCTCGGACGTGATTTCCTTTACTCATCTTTCCTTGCCTCAAAACTTAGGTTACGTCTAATCTAAGTATAGGAGGAGCCCTCCTTAGTTTTCCATATATTTTTCTATTTAAATGGACCTATGAACTTGTATCATCTAGTGCTATGAGGACATAGCAAAGTTTAAGTATAGGGGGATATACCGTATATACAGTATGTGTACTTTAGCTAAAATCTGAAAATTTTGAAAAAAAATTAAAACTTTTTGGGCTAAAGTAAAATCCTTTGAACTAAGTGGACAAAATTATTTTCAAGGCTTTCTATATTATGTTATACTATTTTTATATAAAAATATTTTTGAAAATGAGTTGAAAAATGAGTTTCTCTTGTTTTGAAAAAACCTTTTGAAAATGTTTTGAAAAAATTTACTTGTGTGACATGATATTGAAAATTCTTTTCGATTTCAAGGAAAGTTGAGTTTAACTTGTGTTCTAATCTTCATTAAAATTCCATAAAAAAGAGAAAAAAATTCAAAATCCTTTAAGAGTCATTAGTGACTACTAAGCCCAAATAAGTAGCCGCGTTCAGTGAGGGTTCACCCTTAGAAGAGTAGGTGGTTTAGAGGACATCGCGTATGGCTCCGTCCTCAAGCAACAGGCTCCGGTTTGTACTTACACCTATACTGGCTGAACGAAGATGCATCTACTCATTTGAGTTTAGGAAGTTATGTTGTCTTTTAAAGTCTTAAAAAAGGTTTTTGAATGGAGGAGTTGGATTAAATCCTCTAAATTCAGACTTCCACCCAGGATCTGAAATGTTCAAGAAAGCTTGATCTATGAAGTCTTGAGATTTTAGGTTAACCAGCCTTAGCCATCAGGGTCTTAGACTTAATCAGCCACATTTCCTTAGTTTTCTAGATTTGTGTGCTATATCGCATGCTTAGTCTCCAACCATAAAGAATATGATCAGCACATCAAATGTACGACTGTGGTTTCGATGAGATGAGTTGACTTTTCACTTGAGGAACTGGGATGAGGAATTCGAGTCTGGACTTGATCTAATGATGCTTGAGGATGGGATAAAATCTTTGAAGGCTTCATGAAACCTGAGTGTCAACATCTTTAGTCAGTATGAGAACTTGGTTCTTATACTAATCTTTTGACATTAACCTAAGTGCCAGGGTGTGAAATAAATAAAAATGTTGATCAGTGTATGCCAACTCTTGGTAAAAGCAGTAGATCTAGCCAAAAATACTACAAAGCAATGAAATGTCAAAGAGAAGCTGTCATTCCACAAAGTCAAATATCAAAGAGCTTCCACCAAAGGAGAGCACTCCCAACCATTTCAATGTGTCCACTTGGACCACCGCTATTAGGACCAGGAGTCGGGCTTGCACCAAAAAAGAGCTCTGCATCGTAAGTGCTACAAGTCTGGGACGATAGGTACTCAAAAAAGACACACCCCAGTGTATTCCCAGGAAAACAAGTGCAGACGGCTCCAACTACTCTTGACGGACGCACTGATCAACACCAAAAATATGTGTTGCGTAATAAGGCACGTGAGAGAATCCTTGTTCCAATGAAAGGGAGAGAAGAAATGACACAATCCTATGCCCTCCATCAACTGGCCTTCCATCTACACTTATAAGTCTGACAACTAAAGAGAGGGTAGACTGTATGCTTGATTTGATTTATTCCCTAGTGTTGAGGATTGGGTCCTTAAGAGAATTTCTTGGACCAAGACCTTAGGTGACGTTTTGACTCTACTCTTGTAAATGCAGTCAACACTAAATGTCATATCCTTAGTTTATATGTACACCAGAGAGAGTCTAGATAACTAGAGGAATTGCGTACCACTTGATTAAGGTTGGGTTGAGCTCTAAGATTTTGGATCTCTAAATTTAAGAAGACTTGAACAGATCAGATCCTGCAACCACATGCACAAGGGGGCTAATCTAGTTCATTCATTTTCTTTGATGCTCGGGGACGAGCATAGTTTAAGTATGGGGGTTGATGAAACCATATTTTATGTCTGTAATTCACTGAAATTAACCCCTATCTTAGATGAGGTGTCAAAAAAAACCAGACAAAGTCTTGTAAATATCAGAGTCATTGAATAAATTAAAAACACACAAAAAATGGCAAAACTAAAATTCGTGGTGTTTTTACCTTTAAAAAATGCCCTCAAAAATATTTTCTACCCTTGTTTGACCTCATCTCCTTTTTTGGTCAACAGAAACTTCTAGATCTCATCAAGATCTACAATTTTCATGTTTTGAGTTTTTCCAAATTCGGCCATCTACTCCTTCATAAATCAATTTCTTCATCGCAATAATCTGATTGGGCCACGTGGCTCTTTCTGGTTGAGCCACGTGGCCGCATCTCCTTGCGCCACGCTCCCAGGCCCATCAACCATCGGATGGAGGTCTTGAAGCCTAAATCGCCACCGTTCATTCCGCCCTTGATACCTGCCATCCGATCAGAGCCTAGGATCCATCACAACCCTCCATTAGCGCCTTAACCACAGCAGGTCACAGGCAACTTCTGTACCCTCTGATCTAGCTCTGAAATCAATTTTATCCATCCGTTAGCGCCTAATTCGCAAAATGCCACATGTCCTCACTGTATCCATCCGATCCCCTGCAAGATGCGTCCATCCCAATCACCCATCTCCGCTCTCATCCTCATCGTCCGAACCACTCGGATCCGTCATCTCAACCGTCTGTCTCCATCGTGTGCCCAGCTCACCACGTGGCGCTTATTGGGCCCTCCGATCATGCCACCCTAGATTTCATCCAAACTGCTCACTAGCACCCTCTTCTCCACCCTCGGATTGTAAGATCCAACGGTCGAATTTTCATCCCCTACCTCCGGTCGTCTCTCTCCCACGTTCTCAACATCGCGGACCACCTTCCCCCTTCCATTTTTTTCTGAGTCCTCATACATGATCTCTACGTCTCAACACCACCACGATGTCGCCCGATCACCCATGACCCTCGCGAGTAGCTACTCACTCCACGATTCCCCCCACTCGCTCCATATCCTTCCCGCAAAAACCACAACCTTCACCGGAACTGCCATCTTCTCCCTTCAAATTACCCCTCTCCTTCACCCTTTCGCACTTGTCCACCTTTATGCAAGGCTCCGCCCAGCCCCTCCCCTCCTCCCCGTGACAGGGGGAGGATCGATTGAGGAGCCAAAATGACGGATTTCTTCCGGTGAGATCGGTGCCTTCCATGGCTGCATCGCGGAGCTACGCCTCCACTCGAGCTGCCCCACCTGGCAGAGGGGGTCCAGCGAAGACCCGGGGTTCACAACAAACCTCAATCTCAAGCCTTTGATCGAAATTATTCACCAGGTAAGCTCCCTCGATCTCCCTTATTTCTTCTTCTTCTTTCTCTTAATTAATTAGCTTGCTACCACTCTTTCACCCTACATTGGTCACGTCATCAGCTTCACCACATCATTTCCATTCACGCGCACATCTCCGACCACTCTTATTGCCTTCCGTAACCTCGAATCACTCCGACTCCCCTTCTCCGAGCTCGCCGGAGAAGATCACCGGCCGCCACCTTCTTCACCCCCCTCACAACCAACCATTCCATGCACTTCACTTCCACCCTTCGCACGAAGCTTCGACTTCTTGTTATTAACAGTGCAGGTCTTAAAACCCTTCAATGGTCGGACCCCCATCGGAGCTGACTTCGCAACTCTCATCTCTGGCATCCGAGCTCCGATGGCCTTCTTCTAAGGCTCCGACGTCTTCCCCGAGCGTCAAAGATGGTTACCTCACCTTCAGATGGCACCACAGCATAACAGATCAGGAGGAAGATGGAGGGAAAGCTATGGCTGCTTCGTCGGAGTTCTAATTCCTTTGCCAGTTGCAGCCAAAGAGGAAGAAGCATCTGCCGTTGGATGCTCCTCCCTAGAGCTTATCCAACAGTGCATACGAAGCCACGTCGACATCCCACGCAGATTCCAGTTACCATCCGATCTCAAGAATCGAACGGTTTTCGATGGTCCACATGTTAGAGCCAGAGCCTCTCCGAGCCTACTGTTCAAGCTTGCAGGCTCGTACCACCCAAGCCAACGACGAGCCTAGTCCAAGCCCCAAGCAACAACCGAAGCAACCCTGAGCCTCAAAGCCTATCCCAGCCTAGAGTGCACGTGCAATCATGTGTACTCTGGGTAAATTCAGTGAGGCACACCATATTCTTCAGTTTTGCAGACAGGTCTAGAGACCACATGCAAACCGCATGCGCCTGGGGCATTTTGCATTTATACCCTCGCGGGTTTTAATAATTGCAAAAATGCCCCAGTGTGTGTCGATTATTTATAGGAAAGGTCCCTAACTTTTTTTAATTACATTTTAGTCCTTCCCAGGGACCTGTTTATTATTTATCTTTCATGTTTTCTTGCATTTATGCCACTGGCTTCACTCGTGCATACCTTGAGCATTCTAGCTCCGATTGAGTCGATTTAGGTGGCATTTTGAAGCTTATTTTGTTGTCTTCTTGAAGGCATCTTTGTATTTCAGATTTAACACTACGAGTTTTGATGTAATATTTTATTGGCTAAGTGTCTTTATTTTAATGCTTCTCATCCCTGATTTTTACATGAATGAAAATAGTTTCAATTATTAGACCTTGATTTGACATTTGACTAAATTGCTCAAGTATTCTTGTAATTCGAGCATATTTTTGTGTTGCATTTCATTGCATTGATTGGCATGATTAAAAGCAAATAAAAATAAATGCATGTTTCCATGTTTACTTAATGCATCTTGTGTTGCCCTCATGCATTCATGGACCTACTTTTCTCTAATCCAACACTTAATGAAATTAATAAGAGTCTAAATACGATGAGAGAGGCTCGTGTCCCTGAGTTTGACCTTGGGCTTGCCTAAGAAAAATATAAATAAAACCATTTGATTTTATTGATATATTAAATTAGATGATTTTTGACGGACCGAATTCAGCCCGACTGCAATGACCACTGAGTGTTAATTCCACACTATTAAAGGGTTGAATTTGCGGTTCGTCAGTGGGGAGCTACATATCGCTTACACAATACAAGAAAAGATTCATGGTCATTAGAGTTTGTGTATGTAGATTTGTTCAGATCTAGATTATTGAGGAGTCTTGACCATAGATTAGTAGAACTTATAGATTGTTGAGTCTTAAACCTAGGTCCAAATAAGGTTCCGACAAACTAATAATCCAAAGGTCTGACTGAGCCCCATACTCCAATTTAGTGAAGATGAGTTTAATAATTAACCTTGACTCTCCTTCGTATTCTTTTCTTCTCCTTTCCACTTCTTTTTCAAATAAGTGTTTGCTAAGGGACTAACAAAGGTAAAGTATAGGGGGTGGTGAATCCCTGATTCTCACTCTTTATTATTTTATTTTAGCTATTTATCTTGGCAAATCATCATGCAAATAGATGTAAATACGATAAGTTAGCATTATGCATGCATTTGTTAATATCACATAATTAGCATGTATTTGTGCAAAAATAAAAGAATAAAGGAAAATAAAAAGGAAGGAGGTCTTTAGAATAAATACAGAGTGATCCGAACCCAAGAGAAGGTCAAGCATTAGCTTGATGGTTAATAAAACAAGTAGAGAGGGATAGGGCCTTCTCAATCTGGTAGATATTATTTTTGTAATTAAATAATGATTTTTGATAAAATAAAAACAAAATGATCTTTTTACCTCTTTGTACCTAATCCCATAAATAAAACAAAAATCAAAAAATAGAATAAAAACAAAAATAAAATGCTCTCCACCTTGTGAAAAATACATGTATATATGTCTTTCCCTCTATTTATTAAACAACTATAAATAAATAATAAAAATAAAATACAAATTATTTTATAATCCAAAAATTATTTTGTAAATAAATAAAATATAAAAATGGAGGTCATTATGTAAGAATAAAAATATAAAAATAATTGTACAAAATACATAGGTATATTATACCTATATATAATACATTATATTGTATAAAGATTAAATTATTTTTCTTAAAAATAAATAAAAAATAGTTTGAAAAATAACAAACATTTTTTTATTTTATACACTTTTTGATTTAAAATCATTTATTATTTTTATTGAATTTGTAAGTATTTTGTACATTCCATTTTCTTGATTGGTCCACGTCACCTTGTTGACCCGGGTCAACGTCCTCTTCCAGGACTTGACCCGACCCGATCTCATCGCAGGACTGATTTCTCTGAATTTTTCCAATCAGATCACACAACCCCTCACCCCGATTCTTCGCCCGTGGTCTCTCCTTGGATCCAGGACCCTCCTAGATCCCTAGGAAGACATAGATCTTCCTAGGGTTGCGTGCCCTCGCCCGATTCCTCTAGCTCTTTGGAATGCTATAAAGTATCTTATTCCACCTCCCAGGAGCAAAAGCTTGTACCTCATGCCTCCCTTCCTCCTTAACCACCTCCAGTTGAGTAACAGTTTCCCGAGGGACCCATTGGATCAAAGCTTGGAGGAGCAGTTACGCTGCTCAGCCTCATGGCCGGCCACTGCGATCAGCCTCTCGGCCTTCCATAACCTGGTCAAGGCCATTACCTCACCGACCGCTTTTGCCTGAAGCTCTAGAGCTTACCTAGGACCTAATGTACCCGCCATTTCTTTCATATTTTCGGATTCTCTTCAATCTTTTCATCCTTCATCGTTGCGTGTTCACCTGCTCTGACCAGCTGGTTGGAGCCCCATTTTCCACATCCATACGCTCTGATCAAACCCCCAACGCACACTCCACCTCGCACCGCAACATAATCCCTCGTAGGCTCGTCCCGTAGGTCGAGATTAAGGATATGATCTCCTCTATCCCCTCCGGCAGAGATCGAGCTTCGTCCCGCACCGCTTCTTCACATTCTAGACTGAATAACCCTTGACTGGAGCTCCATTTTGAGTCAGGCCTTCCTTTGCAGGTGTTAACGCGTGCTTGGAGCCCTCGTTTCATCCATTGGAGGACTCGCTGGAGCAGCTCCAGGTTACCTTCATCGTCACACGCATCCGATCGTTGGTTCCTCCATCAAGCTCGTTCAGTCGACGTGGAGGAACTCCACGATTATTCCTAAGCCTCTCGATCGATCATCAGAGCTAAGGATAGCCTCCTTGGCTCCGGTGAAGTTCATTCCGCCCCTATTCTTCCAGGCATATTCAGCACTGTCGGGTTGACCCCCATTCTTCCATATCTGATCCACGCTGTCGAACACATCACCTTTCGAGCCGTTAGATATGACCTCTAGCGTATCTGGACCCCATATCCTCGACAACTCCTAGGGCATCAGATCTGACACTTGCCACATTTGAGCTGCACGTCCACGCGCAGCCAGCGGCCTCCACGTGTCCCTCATGGGCACTGCATGCGCCTGCAAGGGTATATTGTATTATTTACCATGTACTTTTTATGCTTTATTTCCTAGTTTGTTAAATAAATTTGTTGTTCAAACTATTTACCTATTAGTCCCTATTGTTTCTTGTATTTACACTTTAGTCCTCCCAGTTTGAATACACATGCACGATCACGGGACCTGTGGTGTTTTTGCATATTCCATCCGGGACTTTTTTATGGTTAATATTTCAATGAAATGTTTTCTAGATTTGCATTTATACCCATGTGCGTGGTTATTTGACATGCGCACGGATTTGTGGGATATTTGCACTGACAACCTTGGATTTTTTATGCGTGTCATTATTTAGTCTTGAAACTTTAGGTTATTTGCAAATAGGTCCCTACAACATGTGTGGCTTATTTTAAGCCAAATAAATATCAAGTTTACTCCAAAAATTCCCTAAAAATTACCAGTATCCCCTGCTACTGTGTGATATTTTTGGTAATTTTTGTGATGCAATCTTATTTTATTTGTTTTTTCTAAAAATCAAAAAGCCCTAAAAATATATCTGTCTATTTTATAAAATATCAAAATAATTATAAAAATACCCCCAAAAATTCTATAAAAATTCCTGTGTGTTTGTTTTAGTGTGTTTTAACTTCAATCTTGTTTCTGTTCCATTATCTTTTACAAAAACCCTAAAAATCACAAAAGACCAAAAATCTCATAAAAATTCTTAAAAATTCTAAAAAATCTAAAAAATGTGGTGCCAGATTCTGCAGTTAGATCTTATTGTCTGTTTTAACATAAAAATGTAACTAGGACGTTTGGGCGCTTTAGATATTTTAAAGTTGTCTCATAGTCTAGGTTGTACACTGTTAAGTTGTTTTGAGTTTATTTTTTTTATAAAATATCATAAAAATATGAAAAATCCCATAAAAGTAACAAAAACACTTGCATATTTTTAAAATATAAAAATATTTTTATTTCCAATTTTTCACCATTTCTAGTTTTAATAAAAAATGTGGAAGTTTGATTTCCTTTATATTTTTATTCTTTTCATGTTAGAAATTAAAAAAATTGTAAATTAAAAACCACAAAAACATGCCTTATATTTCCTGATTCTGGACTACTTCGCAGGCTTCTCTCATGCTCCTTGTGTTCGACCCTGGTCGCTATACCAGGTTAAATAAGTGGCGGAGACCACTAAATTTGATTTTGTGCCTTGATTGTTTCATTTGTGGTTTTTATTTTCTTGTTGTGTCCGTCTTGGGTGATTGAGGTCGCAACGACCTTTGATATCACTTTGCCTTGATCGTCTGAGCGCTCACCAACGATAAGTGTCTATCATCATTTGAGACTGAATATACTACAGGCCGGTGGGTCTAAGGGGACGGTCAAGGACCGTCCTCTTTGTAGCTATAACCGTCCCCTATGATCAGAGGGGACGGTTTACTAACCGTCCCTTCTGACACCGTCTCATTTGATCAAATGGGACGCTTTTGCCAACCGTCCCTTTTAATAAGCCATTGGGGATGGTTGTAACCGTCCCTTTCACGATTAAGATTGGAGACGGTTCTGACCGTCCCTAGTACCACTTATATTAGGGACGGTTGACAACCGTCCCCAATAGTCAAAGATCATTTTGAGACAGCTACAGAAAACCATTAGGGACGGTTGAAACCGTCGCATACATCAAGTAGTCGGGACGCTTTTGACCGTCCCTCCCACGAAGAAGATCTTTTGCGACGCCAACAGAAGGCTGGAAGAGTCTACAGCGACGCCAACAGAAGAGTATACGGGACGGTTGTAACCGTCCCTTCTACGATGGGGTCTATAGCGATGCCAACAGAAGAGTTTAAGGGACGGTTAAGACCGTCCCATATGCTTGTCGTTAGCGACGCCAACGGAAGCGTATAGGGGACGGTTCTAACCGTCCCCAATAATCTCTCGTGAGCTATTTGTGCAGGCGGGACGTTTCTGTACTTCATTAGGGGACAGTTACAACCGTCCCCAATACACCCTGACAGCAAAATAAAAATACTAGATTCATGGTGTTTTTCCTGCTCCCTCTGCAAAACCAATAAACTCAACATTGAAGATATCATAAACTCAACATTCAAGATCATAAACTCAACATTCAAGATCATAATAATACATAACATCGTTACAAAGAAATGGTTTTCAAGTCTACATAATCTTAGGAATTACTAAAAACAATACAATAAAGAGTTAAAAAACTAAAATTTACTACATCGATGGTATCTACTCAGATTCGTCACTCTCGTCGCTCTCCTCCTCACTCTCCTCATCGTCGCCGAGTTGTGCAGGTTGTATAGGTGGCATGGCTTGGCTTTGAAGACGGCTTATATAGGACATGACATTCGCCATGTCCATACGCATCTTGGCCATCTCTGCATCTTGTGCAGTCATCTTTGCCTTTACTTCACGCATCTCCCTCTCCATCTCTCTTTCTCTCTGGCTCCCTTGCGAGGAAGACTGCGACCCACATGCACCACCCATTCCGTACCATGTACGGATCGTTTCTCCACGTCCTCCGCAACGGATGCGTCCACTGTGTTCTGGACCAGTGGCTTGACGGAATGCTTCATCGGCCGACAACGGGGGAGTGCTCGTCCCCGTGCTATCTAGCGAGGAGGTGGTAGAGAGACTAATCATTTCATCCTGCATTTAAAGAAATATAAAATAATTTCAATATATTACCATAACTCATTCTATAAATTAAAAATACATTTATACTTACATGAATTGGTGCATAGGCGTCATCAACCCACTGCACTTCTCCTCCTAAATCTCGGCTCTTTGACCCAGCAAAAACCTCTATGCGGGTCATTTCTCTTTCGTTATCCCTCTACTTAAAAAACATAAAAAGTTCTTAAAATAAATTTTAGACTCAAACTTAATCATTCTAAACAATTTTTAAATACTTAAAAAGTCATGCTTCAATTGGTTGGTGTTCTTCCTTCCCATCTTATGGGTGGACCTAAAGCCTTTGGAACGATTCATCGTATTTTTGGTAGAAATCGACTGAAATTTAACAAAGTCAATACAAACATAAAACAAATAATTAAGAAAAAAAATATACATATCGCGAACTCCTCACTGGACCAAAAATTAATCAACTCCCTCCATTGATCTGGTGTAACACCCGGTGGGACGTTCTGCACAAGCTGCTCATATGGAATCTGGGGGTTGTAATACTAAAGATGGAGAAATAAATATCGTCAATCTTTAAATATTTTGTTATTAAAATATAATAAACATTTTACCTTTGCCTTTATGCGTCCCTTGTATCGACACAACAACTCAGCGGCATGGGAGAGAATCTGGGAATCGACATGGGTATGTCGTTCCCATGTAAATACAGCCTGATACAACAAATATAATAAACATTAGCTCAATAAAATTTTAAAAAACCGTTTTTATATTTTAGAATACCTCCAAATCAGAAAGTATGGCAGCCTTGACAGCATAAGGAAGCTGTTGAAAGTCGTGGGTAGTGATGGGGATGCGCGCACGAACAACCTGGCCAAGGTAGCTGTGAAACTCCATGGAGTTCTCTCCTACCTCATCTCCGCCAACAATGCGTACATGTAACGTCTACCCGGGTGCAAGACGGTCCAAGAATCTACACTGAGACTGTGCAACCTTCAGGTGCGGCTTTGTTAAACACCATATTCTTTAGTTTCCGTAAGTATATTTCAATTGGATACATCCATCGATACTGTACAGGCACGCATATTCGAGCTTCGCTAGCAAGATGAATAATTAGATGTACCATTATATCGAAAAATGTAGGTGGAAAGAGCTGCTCCAGCTTACATAAAGTGATAACAATATCTGTCTCTAGTCTAAATGACACTTCAGGGTCTAAAGTCTTCGAACACAGGACTTTAAAAAACTGACTGGGTTCAATTATTGGCTGCAAAACATCAAGATGTACAACTCCTCTAATCGCCAACGGGAAATGAATATAATCGCATGATGTAGAAAACATCAGGATGTAAAACTGACTAAGTTCAATTAGTAGCTGCAAAACATCATTTTAGTTGTTCTTTCATATGAATATAATCGCTGTAATCGTGGAATCAAAGGAAAGAATCGTAAAATCTTCTCCGATTTTTTCCTTTTCGAATCATGACCCAAATTCTTATATCTGCTACTTTTGCAGTCAGGACATGTATCTAGGTTTGAGTAATCCTTCCAATATAAAATACAGTCGTTCGTACATGCGTCAATTTTCTCCTAGTTTAATCCAAGTGCGCGAAATCTTGATTTTACGTCCTTCCGGTCCTTTGGAAAATTTTCTGGATTATTTAATAAGGTCCTAATCAACTGTAAGACATCTGTCATCGTAACTGTTGTACACCGATTCTTCACTTTTATATTGAACATTTTCAGAAGAAAACATAATCGAGATATTTTGACTCCGTCACATAATGGTTTTTCTGCATCTTGTATTTTTTCAAGTAAGGAATCCGGAAGTGAATCCATCATTTCATCAGCGTCATGTCCTCGAATGTTATCTATCAACTCAAACATAGCATCACGGTCATGTGTTTTAGAGATATCTCTTTCAACTTGGTCATTATTATCTTCCTCTAAAATAACTCCTTCACCATGATACGTCCAATTCGTATAATGAAGCCAAAAACCATTTAATATCAAATGTTCGTAAACCGTGGTTCGATTTTGGGTTAGAGTGTTCTTGCATCTTATGCAAGGACAATGTATCTTATCTCCTTCACCTCCTACAATATGATAGAGCGACTCATATCGAAATGCGCAGTCTAAGAATCCGATAACTCCTTTGTTATATGTCCGATAATCATCGAATCTTTTGTTCATCCAACTTTTGTCCATTGCCTAAAGGTAAGATCCAAAGTTAACTACAATAATGTATGATAAGTTTCAATAATGTATGGTAAGTTGTATTTTTTTATCCTCTAAACTAAACTAATAAGCATTTAACTACTATGTTTTTGATCTAACGATGTTTTTTTATCCTCTTAACTAAACTATTAATCAATTAAAATTCTACATTACTAAAAACATATATTAAAAAAATAAGCAATCATAAGCAAGATTAATATATCAAAAAATAATTAAAAAACTTACAACCAAGTAATGGATGACTATAAGGGCTGAAATCAAGGCGGAGGGAGGTGGGCGACCGCTTGGAAGACAGCGGGCGGAGGGCGACCAGCGGCGGCCGGGCAGCGGCGGCCGGGCAGCGGCTGAGGAGGAGAGCGAGGGGGCGGAGAGGACGAGCGAACGGAGGAGGAGGGAGAGAGAGCGAGGGGGAGAGAGGGTGTAGGAGGAGGGCGACCGGGCGGAGGGCAGGGCGGCGACCATGCACAAGTTGAGGAGGAGGGGGAGAGGGAGAGAGGTCGAGAGGGGTTGATCGAGTGGAGAATGAGGAATGGATTCGCCGGACGGGGTATATGACCATCGGGGACGGTCGTCCAACCATCGCCTATAAGAATGATAGGGGACGGTTATAAGTAGACCATCCCCTCTGGTTGCAGATATTTGGAGTTTGCGCCATTACAAGTGTTAAGGCAACGGTTATGCAACCGTCCCCTATAACCAACTATCGGGGATGGTTACAACCGTCCCCTATAGTTTTGTATAAGCGACGGCCACAGTGGAGTAACGGGGACGGTTGTAACCGTCCCCTAAAGTACTCGCGTAGACAAAAAACCAAGCTGGGGCTAGCCTGGTAAGAGACGGTTATATAACCGTCCCTAAAGGTCATATTAATGGCGACGGTCGATAATGACCATCGCTATTACAATAGAGAAGGGACGGCCAGCTAGGAATCGTCCCTGATACTGGTATAGGGGACGGTTGCTCCATGACCGTCCCCAATAAGCGTCCCCAAAGGCCGTCTAGTTTGTAGTGATAATTTAGTTGTGCAGGCTCCTATCCTGCAGGCACCCAATTGGTCTCTCCCATTCGAGATCATGATGGACACTTCTGATTTTGCCATACAGGTTGTGCCAGATGAAGAAACACAAATCAGCCTCTTTTATAACGATGAATTGACATAGTATAGGAGATATATTTGGATCAACAAAACCCACACCTTCGAATATGTAGAAATTTCTTTACTTGGCAAGAACCAAGGTAGAACACAGGGACACAAGCCTCTTCATCTATTTATAGAAAATTATTATTTAATTCAAGAGTGGATATTTTATTCTCTTAGATACTTATGCATATATGATATGCAATGCGTATATGCAGATAAAATGATGCAAGAATAGTGCAAAACGATGCAATTAGACTTTTCTATGTAATTAAATGACATGAAATACATGCACACGATTGATGGAATGCAATTTAATGTATTCAAGACAAAAATATGCAAATATTCCCTAAATTAATCGAATCCATCGGCACTATGTTAAGGGCCAAATTTAGAGTCAAATCGAGCATTAAAGACAATCCATGGCTTTTAAATGAAGAAGCAAGAGAGAAGGAGCACATAAAAATAGAGCCTATTCAATATAGTATCAAATCTTGAAATTATAATGCCATTAGATAGACGGCAAAACCAAAATCAAAATGAAACTTAAATAATTCAATTTAGACTCCAAATGCTCAAGATATGCTCAAAACAATGTAGGAGCATAAATGTAGTAAAAATGCATAAGAAAATAATGATAAATATTGCAACTAGGCCCCTGGAGAATTTTTTTGTAATAATCAAAAGTTATTTGGGCCTTTGTGTAATTTCTCCATGTAGCACGAGGGCATTTATGTAAATATGAAAACAAGTCAGGGCTTTCCTATAAAATGTCCAAGCACGCACGTGAGGCACGTGTGCCTAGACCTTCTTTTATTTCTGGAAAATGCCAAGGATGTATCTGTAAGTAACCCAACCCACATGCACTGGGCACGTGGAGGGCTACATTCGGATGTGATGCTACTTTGGAAGGACATGTGGTGTGCACCAAGTGCTTCAGCAACTGGCTCAGCGCACCCGAGCCTAGGGGCTTAGTGTGTACTATGTGGAGCCATTTGAGTCGTCCGATCCTCATGACCGGACAACAACTGTGTCTTCATGCTTCGCCCCTTCTGTCGGAGGAGGTTGTGCTCCGATGAGCTCAGGATTGCTCCACCTTGCTCCAAGGGCTCCATCAAGGATCGCAGAACATTGCTGAGGTGCGGGCGAAGGACCTGGAAGCATGGTGAAGGAGAAACGACGATTGCGGAGGAGGGTCGACATCACCTAGTTTGAGAGAAAGATGGAGATCAAGGCAAGGCTTGTAGCTCCAACCATTGAAGAGATTCCTGCGAATAAATTTAGGAATAGCCGAAGCAATTCATGCGTATGAGGTGAGTGGAATGGAGAACCCAATCAAGGAGGAGGAGGAGGAGGTTCAATAATTCTCCACTTGGAAGGAAGAGCAGGTGGGTCGTCATGGAGGGAGGTTCTAGCAGAGGGAGAGGGTGAGTGGAGTGAGTAGCGAAGGTGGTGGGAATCCGGTGGAGGTTGTAGGATGGTCATGTGGCAGAATGGGCGCATGTGTACGTGAGAATCAAATGTAAAAAACACAAAGAAAATTAGAAACTGGACATTGAGGATTCGAGGAGAAGAATGGCAGTGGTGGCAGCTAGGGCTGAGCATCAAGAGTTGCTCTGGTCTTTGCACGACATGGAAAACCGGTCCTCGATGGTCATCGGTGCCAGGGGTGGCCGCTACATGGCTGGAGAGGCCATGGGTCAGACACCAGAGCTTGGAGGCCATGATGGCCCTCCTTCGACCTCCGTCTGTCACAGGGAGGTAGAGGAGAGATAGGTCTAATGCTCTGAATTTGTGGATGATTTGTACGGGAGGCTGAGGTGGCGTATTTGAAGGCAGAGGTGGTCGGTTACAATTGGTGATGATGAGGCTTTTGAATAGCAAAGTGAAGGCCCTTGAAGATCGGAATTGATGGAAGGAGGGACACATGAGGATGAGGGAAGTAACGGTTGTAAAGAGGGGGCGTTAAGTTGAGGAGAGGTGGTCAGAGGTAGCCATTATAATAAGATTGGGGAGCATGTGGGGTGAGTTGTAACAGACGGAGAGGGAATATTACAGAGGTAAACGATGGGTTTTGGTCCATTAGATCTTATGCCAACATCCCTATTTAGGGTGCAAATGAATGGTGTGGATCAGATCTGAGGATCTGATCCAATGGCTAAGAAGCGAGTGTGGGTTAATGGCTGGGATGAAAAGGGGGAAAGATCTGGGGACTAAGATTGAGTGGGTGATGGGGAGCGATAAGAAGCATTGGATGATGGGGCATCCATTGGCTCAGCGTGGGGCGAAAGGGAGTGGTTGTGATGTGATCTGGAGATTCATCCTACGGCCAGGAGGGGAGGGGTGATGTGGAGTAAGGAGGCTGATGGTTGGCAAAGCATCGTGTAGTTGAGGAAGAGGCAGAAGGGTAGGGCTAAGATTTGATCAGGGATCAAATATGATGGCTGAGAGGAGATGGAAGATAGACTGCCACGATTGAAGTGGGGGAAAACGTGAATCCAACACCAGAAGAGAGGTTGGTTGGCAGAAGAGGAAGGGGCCACGTGGGTGGCCCAGAGGGTGCCACGTGGTTGCACCGAAAAATTCAAAAATAATAAAAACGAAGAAAAAACTAAAAGAAATAGTACACGACTTAATTATGAAAAGTCATGAATGAAAGTTGTAGATCTCATTGAGACCTACAAGTTTCATGTTGGAAAAAAAGTCAAACGAAGTCATTTGTACAAAGATGAATTTTTGGGAGCATTTTTAATGGGAAAAAACACTGATTTTTGAATTATTGACATTTTTGTATTTTTAATTTATTTTTAAAGCAAAATAATTATAGACAATATTTACTCTAATTTTAGGGGTTTTAATAAAATATGAAAATAAAGAAAAAGGTTAGTAATTAAATATAATAATTTGAGTTAGCTTTTAGTGTTATTTATAGGCTAATTATACACAGAATATATACAAACATAATCAAGGTTAATATTAATGAATTATTGGGGGTTTTTATTGAAATGCTTAAGCTTGGGGATTAATATGCAGATTTTAGCATGATGAATATGAGATTCATCAAACCCTTATTCTTAAACCATGCTCTTCCTCGAGCATCTAAAGAATGAAGGAGTAAGATTAATTCTTGATAGTGCATGTTGATTTTCAAGGTTCAATTCATCGAAGACCCTCAATTTAAGTGATCCTAAAGTTCTGGGCTCAACCATGCTCTGGTAAAAAGGAATCCAACTTTTCTAAATATCAGACTCTCTATTTGTACATAAAATATAAGGATATGAAAATTAGTGTACTGCAATAATGATAGCTGAGTCGAGACATAACCTAAAGTTCCAGTCTAAGAGACTCTCCTCTAGACCAAGTCCTCAACACTAGGGAACGAGTCGGTTCTTGCTTCAGTAAACCGTCTCATTAGTTTGTCAAACTTTAACATGTAGATGGATGGCCAGATGATGGAGGGCACATGATTGCGTCTATTTTTCTCTCTCTCTCATTGGAACAAGGGGCCTCTCGAGTGCCTTGTTACTCAACACAAGTGTTTTTGATTTGTTGATCAATGTATTCATCAAGAGAATTCAAAGTTGTCTGCACTTGTTTTTCTAAGAGTACACTGGGGTGTGCCCCTTTTGAGTATCTAAGATACCTTCTACACCCAGACTTTTGTCATTATATAAAGGAGAGCCCTTTTTTGGTGCTAGCCCGACTCCTTAGTCCAAATAGCATTTGGTTGAAAATGGTTGGGAGCACTCGTCTTTGGGTGGAAGCTCTTTTGAATTTGACTTTGTAATGTTAGAGCTTTTCTTGTATGAGAGAACTTCTCTCATATTTTCATTTCATTTGTTTTTCTAGCTCCACTGCTTTTATCAAAAGTTGGTACACATTGATCAATAATTTAATTATATTTCATCACACCCTGGAACATAGATCACTATCAAACTATAACATGTGAACTTTTTCACATACTTGATAAGGTTTCGCTGACACTCAGGTTTCTTTAAGCCTTCATTAACTTTATCCCATCCTCGAGTATCATTGAATCATGTCTAAACTCAAACCTCAGGTCCCAGTTCCTTAAGTGATAACTCAACTCATCTCATCAATCAAGCAGCTGTGAAAGGGATGTTCTGATCATATTCTCTAAAATGTAGAGATGAAGAGTTCAATACAGCGCTCAAATCTTTCAAACTAGGGAATTTGGATTATTAAGTTCAAAACCCTAATGATAAAGCTGGCTAACTCAGACTCTCAAGATCTCAGAAATCAAGTGTTCCCGATCCTTAAGCTTTGAGTGATAATGAATGTGTCATGAATAAAGCAACTCCTTGGTTAGAGCATTTTCAAATTTTTATCATTTGCAAATTTTTATGAATTTTTAATTTTTCCTTTTTTTAATTCTTCATAAAGATAAATACTAGCCCAAACTCATATGAATAGTTGCATCTACTTCCAACCAGTATGGGAGTAAGTGCGGACCATTAGAAAGATACCTATGTTACTTGAGGACAGAGCCATAGACACTCTAAACCACCCACTCAACTAAGGGAGATCGAGGTTCCCTCACTGAAGAGTAGCTACTTATTTTTAAGCCTAGTAGTCAGAGCCTTTACCAAAGGAAAAAATTGATTTTTCAATTTTAAGGAGTTTTTGAAAAAGGTTAATTTTATTTACAAAAAGCTAATACCTCAAATTTAAAAAATATTTTTACATCAATTTTTAGAAATCAGTTCATCAGTCAACTTAAACCTATCTGAAAAAGTTTTTAAAAATTTTAAAACATGAGCTTTTGCTAAAGTATACTCTATACCTCCCTCTATTTAACTTTTGTTATATCCTCATAACACAAGTGATATGAGGCCATAGCTTTGGTTGAATACAAGGTGATATAGTAAAACTGAGTCAGAGGTTCCCCCTATACTTAGGTCAAAAATGACCTAAGTATAAGAAGGAATATAGAGGGAAGAATGAATTTAGTCGGGTACCCCCTACACATAAGCTAAAAATAGCATAAGTAATAGATGTAGAATTTTTGGGCTAGGGGGTCATGGGTATTAGGATTAGAGGGTGCGTTTATACATATGAAAAGATGTAGGAGATGGGGGTGAATTTTCATAGATGAAGATGTGGATATGGGAGAGAGAGAGAGAGAGAGAGAGAGAGAGTGTGTGTGTGTGTGTGTGTGCGTGTGTTTGTGTGTTTGTGTGTGTGAATATACAGAATGATGAGGGGGGCGAGTAGTGGATGCGTGTGTGTGTATGGGGTGAGGATAGATCATCTAGTGATCTACTCTCTTTTTTTGACATACGCACAAGCCATCAAACAAGGACCGCTAGAAATGCATATGATACATTTTTTTACAAAAAAATGCATAAAATGTTGACTAAAGCTTCTTTGAATCGTCCTCGATTTCTATTATGGTTCCTCTCAGTGGGAGCTCCAAATTCCATACCTCCATGTAGATTGAGTGTCCTCGATTTCTATGGGCCCTACCACAAAAGTAGTCAAAGAAAATATCAAGAAATTTTAATCATGAAATGATGCAAATACAACTTGATGAAAAGAACTAATTTTTTTGAAAATATTCACATAAAAACAATTGAACTAAATTCAACAAAAAAATAAAGGTGAGTTGTGTCCCCGACAACAGGGCCATTTGATGAGTCACAAATCTGCCTCTTTAATAATGAGGAATTGTCGTAGTATAGGAGGCAGATTTGGATCAGCAAAATCCATACCTTTGAATATGTGGAAATTATTTTACTTGGCATGTATATCAAGATCAAACACAGGGATACAAGCCTCTTCATATATTTATCGAAAATTACTGTTTAATTCAAGAGTAAATAATTTCTTTTCATAGATCCTTATGCAGATATCATATGCAATATGTATATGCAGATAAAATGATGCAAAAACAGGGTAAAATGATGCAATTGGATTTTTTCGATATAATTAAATGAGATATGATACATGCACATGATTGATGGAATGCAAATAAATGTATGCAAGATAAAAATATGCAAATATGCCCTAGTTTAATCACATCCATGAGCAATATACTAAGGGTCCAATTTAGAGTCAAATCGAGCATTAAAGATGATCCATGGCATTTAAATGAAGGAGCAGGAGACATGGAGCACATAAATTAGATCTTATTTAATGCAATATCAAATCATGCAATTAATAATGCCATTAGATAGAGGGTAAAAGTAGCATCAAAATGAAACTGAAAACATTCAATTTGGACTTAAATTGCTCAAGATATGCTCGAAACAATGTAGGGGAATAAATTTAGTAAAAATGCATGAGAAAATAAAATAAATATTGCAAATAGGTCCCAAGAGATATCTACTTGTAATAATAAAAAACTACATGGGCCTTTGTGTAATTTCTCCATGTAGCACGGGAGCATTTATGTAACTATGAAAATCAGGCGGGGCCTTCCTGTAAAATGTCCAGGCACATACGTAAGGCACGCACGTCTATACCTTCTTGTATTTCTGGGAAATACCAAGGATATCTCTGCAAATAACCCAACCCGCAAGCGTTGGGCACGTAAGGGCTAGATTCAGCTGGGTTGCAGCTTCGGAAGGACACATGGCATGCCCTAAGTGCTTCAGCAACTGGCTCAGGGCACTCGAGCCTAGCGGCTTGGAGAACGCTACGTGGGGCCATCTGGGTCATCCGATCCTCATGATTGAACGAAAGATGTGTCTTCAAGAGGAGGATGTGCTCCGACGAGATAAGGATTGCTCCGCCTTGCTCTTAGGATTATGTCGAAGATCATTGGATGTTGCTGAAATGTGAGCTAAGGACCTAGAAACACGGTGAAGGAGCGGCGACGATTAGGTAGGAGGGTCGATGTCTCCTAGCCGGAGAGAGAGAGCTGGAGATCAGAGCAAGGCTTGCATCTCCAATAATTGAAGAGATTCCTGCAAATAGAGTTATGGATATCCGAAGCAGTGTGTACGTGTGAGGTGAGTGCAATGGAGAACCCAATCAAGGTAGAGAAGGCGGAGGTCCGCTAATTATACACTTGGAAGGTAGAGAAAGTGGTTTGTCGTGGAGGGAGGTTCTGGTAGGGGAGAGGGTGAGTTGAGCGAGTGATGAAGGTGGTGGGTGTCCGATGGAGGTTGTAGGATGGTTACGTGGCGGAATGGGCATGTGTATACGTCAGATTAAAATGGAGAAAATAAAAAGAAAATTAGAAAGTGGACCTAGAGGATTCGAGGCGAAGAATGGCAGTAGGGGAGGCTTGGGTTGAGCATCAGGAGATGCTTCGGTCTTCGTACGATAAGGACATCCGGTCCTTGGTGCTCGGTAATGTCGGGGTTGTCCATTACATGGCCAGAGAGGTCATGGGTTAGACACCGGAGCTAGGAGGCCATGACGGACCTCCTGTAACGTTTGTCAGTCATAGAGAGGTGGCGGAGGGCTAGGCCTAATGCTCTGAATTGGTAGACGAGGCGTACGGGAGGCGGAGGTGGCGTATTTAAAGGCGGAGGTGGTCAGTTGCATGTGGTCATGGTGAGGCTTTTGAACGATAAATTGAAGGCCCTTGAAGCTTGGAATCGATGGAAGGAAAGGCATACAAGGAAGAGAGATGTAATGGTTGCTAAGAGGAAGCGTTAGGTTGCAGAGAGGTGGTCGGAGGTAGCCGTTAGAATGAGAAGGGGGAGCGGGTGGAGCGAGTTGTGAAGGATGGAGGGGGGTTACAAAGGTAGACAATGTGTTTTGGTCTGTTGGATCTTACGACCAACCACCCTATCCCGGGCGCGAACAAAGGGTGTGGAACAGATTTAAGGATATGATCCAATGGCTACGAAGCGGGTGTGGGTTAACAGCTGGGATGAAAAAGGGGAAAGGTCTGAGGGCTGAGATTGAGTGGGTGACGTGAAGCGATAAGAGGCATTGGATGATGAGGCATCCGGTGACTCAGGGTGAGGAGGAATTGAGTGTTTGTGATGTGATATGGAGATTCATCCTACGACCAGGAGGGGAGGGTTGATGTGGAGGAAGGAGGGCCGATGGTTGGAGAAGCATCGTGTGGTTGAGGAAGAGGTGGAAAGGGAGGGCTAAGATTTGATCTGGGATCAGATCTGATCTAATTGTTGAGAGAAGATGGGAGATAGACAACCATGATTGAAGCAGGGAGAAGGTGAATCCAACAGTCGTAAGAGAGGCTAGGTGGCAGAAGAGGAAGCAGCCACGTGGGTGGCCCAGAGGGTGCCACGTGGCTGCACCAGAAAATTCAAAAATAATAAAAATAAATAAAAAACCAAAATAATCGTAGACGACTTAATTAGGAAAAAGTCAAAACATGAAAGTTGTAGATCTCATTGAGATCTACAAGTTTCACGGTGGACAAAAAGTCAAACGTGGTCATTTGAACAAAGATGAATTTTTGGGAGCATTTTTAATTAATAAAAACACTGATTTTTGAGGTTTGAGAATTTTTATATTTTTAATTTCTTTTAAAAGCAAAAACAATTGTAGACAATATTTAGTCTAATTTGTAGGAGTTTTAATAAAATATAAAAATAAAGAAAAAATTTAGTAGCTAAATACAGTAATTAGAGTTAGCTTTCAGTGTTGTTTATAGGCTAATTATACACAAAATATACACAACATAATCATGGTCAATTTTAATAAATTATTAGGGGTTTTATTGAATTGCTTAAGCTTGGGGATTAATATGTGGATTTTAGCTTGATGAATATGAGATTCATCACTAGGACAAAGGAGGGATGGATTGCCTTTTGCCAGACACTATGCGAGCCATACTATCGATGTCGCCCAGCGGAATTATACTGTTAGAGAGAAAGAGATGCTTGCTGTAGTCTTTGCTTTGGATAAGTTTCGATCTTATATTCTCTGATCTAGAGTGACTATTTATACAGATCACACCACCATCAGGTACTTAATGGCTAAGAAGGATACCAATGCATGCTTGACTAGATGGATTCTTCTACTCAAAGAGTTTGATATTGAGATTAAGGATAAACTCGGAGTCAAGAATGTGGTGGCAGATAACCTCTCCCAATTAGAGCATCTTAAGGATTCTGAGACTACTAGACCTATCACTGAGACATTCCCAGATGAGACGATTCTTAATATCACCTCCCTCCTGTGGTATGCTGACATTTTGAACTATGTTGTTGCCAAAAATGTTTTACCAGGTTGGACCAGGCAGCGACTTGAGACTTTCCTTGCGAAGGCTAAGTCATACCATTGGGAGGATCCCACCCTTTACCATGAAGAGGGAGATAGTTTCGGGCGTCGGTGTATTCCTCAAGAGGAGCATCATCACTTATTGCCACAAGTTTGAGATAGGAGGACATCACTATAAGAGATAGACATCACAAAAGGTACTCTAATCCGGCCTTCGGTGCCCAACACCCTTTCAGGGATTCAGATGAATTCATGAAGTGGAGTGCTAACTATCAGAGGATGGGCAGTTGTGGTCATAGAGATATGATGTCGATGCAGCCCATTCACTTCTGCGAGGTTTTTGATGCATGGGACATCGATTTTATGGGCACATTCCTTAAGAGTCAAGGATTCGAGTACA
Source organism: Ottelia alismoides (assembly GCA_037367405.1). Classification (NCBI taxonomy): domain Eukaryota; kingdom Viridiplantae; phylum Streptophyta; class Magnoliopsida; order Alismatales; family Hydrocharitaceae; genus Ottelia; species Ottelia alismoides. The sequence goes on along the minus strand of JAZKJV010001199.1, from coordinate 123,578 downwards.
ATTTGTTGTTTGTAGATTATGTGAGTCGTTGGGTTGAGGCCATCCCTGCCCGAGCCACTGATGCGAGGATCTTTTGCAGGTTCTTCAGGAAAAATATCATATCACGGTCTGGGGTTCCCAGAGTTTTGATTTCTAACAGCGAAACTCATTTTATCAAAGACAAGGTAAGTTCCCTTGCTAATGAGTTCAACATAGATTATAGAGTTGCCAATCCATATCATCTACAGATGAATGGTCTTGTTGAGGTTTTAAATAGGGAGAACAAGCCTATTTTGCATAAGGTTGTTTGGCCAAACTAAAAGGATTGGTCACAACTTTTGGACTTGGTCTTGTGGGCCCATAGGACATCCTTCAAGACACGTTTGGGTACATCTCCATTCTAACTCGTTTATGGCAAGCCATGCCTCTTACCTGTTGAGATTAAGCACAAGTCACTATGGGTAGTCACTGAGATAATATTAAATCCTAAGAGTATTAGAGATCAAAGAAGTGAGGAGTTGACAGTCCTGGAGGATCTTAGAGATACAACCTTTTCTAGTAGCCTATAGTATAAGGACCGAGAAAAGATATGGCATGATTCTCACATCATCCATAAGTAGTTTGATCCTGATTATGGCCATTTGATGCTAGATTGAGATTATTTTCAAGCGAAATTACAGAGTAAATGGAAAGGTCCTTACTTGGTCAGAAAGGTGCAAGACAACGGTAGTATTGATATATCTGAGTTGTCTTTTGAGTCCACCTTTCGAGTCAATGGTTAGCATCTGAAGCCCTTTCTTGATCATGATCTATTGACCGTTGTTGTTTCCCCTGTCCATTTTGTATAAGATGTGTTCTTTGACTCTCATCTTATGCATATCATACATGAGTTACACTTCTTTCTGCCTCAATGTATATCCATATTGCTTATATCATTCAGTCATTCGTTTTATTTAACACTCCATGCATCATTATATGATTTTTGCTACACTTAGGATGCACTTTATCCTAATTATAGGGTGGTGTTGAACTTTTGTTGTTCGTATATATGTTCACCATTTTTACTCTATTTTGTTGCCTATACTCAAGGACATCCGACCCTAAATATAGGGGAGGTAATATTTGTTTTCCTTTCTTTAATAGTTCACTCATTTGTCCCTCAACTGTTCAGATTCTTTTCTATACTTAGGGACCTTTAACCCTAAGTATAGGAGGGACAAGTCGAGTTGCTGATTGCATACCTTCCTCTGTTTTCCCCTTTTGTACAGTCTTCTAGACTTAGGATAAGTATAGGGGGGATCATCGACTTCTATTCATTTTATCCCATATTCTTTGAGTTATTGTAGTATGAGTTATTGTAGTATAATTCTTTTCGTTTCTCTATTATATGAATGAGTTATGTGTTCCTTTGTCTCTCTCTGATCACTTTGAGGACATCGTTTAATCTAAATACGAAGGAGTTGTATATATTGTATATATACTTTAGACGTGACTCATACTTTGGGGATAATAACATGGCTATTATTTATAAAAATCGTATAAAAATGTTTGCAAAAATGTGTGTAAATTTTTTTGTAAAAGGATTGCAATTTTTTAAATTGTTTGTAAAAACCTTTGTAAAAATTATTTTGAAAATTTGTGAAAATTTTTGTAAAAAGTGCTTTGTTTGAAAATGTTTGCAAATTATTTCGTGTATCGAAATTATGTATATGGTATAAATGTTTGTAAAATGTATGAAAGCAAAATGTTTGCAAAAACCTTTTTGAAAAGTTGTTTGTAAAGTGATTTGTAAAATAGTTTGTAAAACTAGTTTTGAAAAATTTTATGAAAACATTTTGGAAGAAAGCTGAAAAATTTTGCAAACATTTTATCACGTGGGTAACAAATTCTGGGTATACCAAGTAGCTGTATATATGTGTTGCAAATTCTTTGTAAATAAACCTATATTTATTTGTAAACTTTGTATATAAACTCTTGTGTATAAAATCCCTTAACAAAATTCTCGTAGATAAAATCCACTTATAAAAACTATATAGGAAACTTGTAAATAAAATCCTTGTAACTATGGTCATATTCTTATAAATATTTGTGTAAAACCTTATTTTCTTTTCTTTTTTATTAAAAATACCATAAAAATTTGCAAAAATTCATTGAAAAACGTTTCAAAAAGATTTTTATCTTTTCCTTTCTTTTTCAAATGTTTTGCAAGTGCATATGCATTTTTCTGGATGGTATATATACTTAACCTATCTGGAATAAAATTGAAGAATGGTGCTTAGTTAAGACCTTAATCCACTAAATTTTAGAGGAACCTTATAGGAATTTGATTTAAAACTTTTCAGGTCCTAGCAACTTAATTTTTTGAGTCCACAAGACTATGTTCACATGTCATCTTGGTTAGTATAAGTAGAACATTTCACAACGCACGTATGATTCTTCGAGACTGTGGCCACTCTACAGGCAACTCTTCATGGATGAGGTGGTGAGAGGGTAGATTCCTTTGTCTTAGGTTAGCACACGGGTGTGTAACAATTAGTGGGAGCATCCGTCTTCCTCAAGGGAGGGAAGTGCATCTCAACCTGGTCTAGTGGCATTGAGGTTTAACGACAAAATATTGTGGGTTGCAATAATGCTTCAAAAGAGGGATAGTCTACTGGTTCAAGAAGAAAAACTCCTTATTTACATGTTACACCTGGTAGATATGTTGTATATATATATGTCATAAAAAAATGCAAAAACTCTAGAAAAGGGGACAATCCCAATTAAATTCACCAGTGTCGTTGATCATTATCAAATACTAGAAGCTGAAGGACACCATTAAGGAAAGCGCACGACAGCTAAGGTTCTTCAATGTGTCCTTTGTGGCCAACACATTTTAAGGATTCTACAACTTATGTCAAGGGTTGTACTAATTTCCAGTGAATGAGAGGAACCATCGATTCCAAAGATACAATGCATGTCAAGTATATCCATATTTCAGATGTTTTTCACACCTGGGACATTGACTTCATGGTCCCATTCCCTCAACTCAGGGATACGAATACATCCTACTTGTTGTGGATTATGTTAGTCGTTAGGTGGAGGCTATTCCCACCTGAGTCGTCGATAGTCATACTTTTTGTCACTTCCCCAATAACAACATTATCTCATAGTTCTGAATTCTCAAGATTCTCCTTTCAGATGGGGAAACACACTTTTTCAACAGAGAGGTCAGAAATTAAGTTAAGGAGTACAACATTGAGCATCATGTCGCATCTTCTTACCACCCACAAACTTATAGCTTGGCTGAGATTTCTAATAGTGAGATAAAAAATGATCTACAGAAACTTGTTTGTCCAGATAGGAAGAACTGGTTGTCATTGCTTGACTCATTTCGATGGGCCTATCACATGGCTTACAAGTCTCCTTTGGGTATGTCTCCATATCGCTTGGTATATATAGAAAACCTTACCACTTTCCAGTGTAGTCAATTCATAAATCTTTGTGGATGATCAGTGTATGCAATTTGGATTCCAAGAGAGCATGCAAGAGTAGGAAAGTTGATATGAATAGATTGTTCGAATTCCAAGACTATGCTTATAACACCAACGTGATGTATAAGGAGAAAGTCAAGAGATGGGAAGACAAACACATTAGGAGGAAGACTTTCGAGTCTAATCAAAAGGTATGGTTGTTTGACACAAAGTCGATGTTATTTCAAAAGATACTCAAGAGCAAATGGTCATGACCTTTTGTAGTGAAATCTGCATGTAACAATGGTAGCATTATCATTTCGGTGTTGTCATCTGATGCACAACAGTTTGTGGTCGATGGACAGGTGCCGAAGCCATATCTATAGCACGATACATTCATGTACATTGTGGATTCCATTCATGTGGTGTCAACCGATTATTTTCTGATTTCTTCTATGTATGATACACGAGTTGATTTGTTCTTTATATATATTCCTTTCATTGTTATTCTTTCTTTCTTCCATTATTATTATTCACCTCTTTTCTAAGTGTGTGTGATATATTTAGGATGACTAGATCCTAAGTATAGGGGAGGTGAATGACTTTAGTTGTTATATTTTTGTTCTGTTTCATTACTCCTGTTGTTGGTTATACTTAGGGATTCTCTTTACACTAAATATAGGGGGAGTGATTACATTCATTTCGTTCTTTTTTATTTTCATTTTATTTTCTTCTGTTCTCTCACTTGTCCCTCAACTTATTTATATTCTTTTCTATACTTAGGAATCTTTTACAGTAAGTACATGGAGGGGGGCATGCCAAGTCATTGAGTTTGTACATTTTTCCTCGATTTTCCATACTTATACATTCTTCTATACTTAGGATTATTGGTCCTATGTATGGGGGATAACCGACTTTCATTCATTTTATTCTTTATTCTTTAAGTCATTGTAGTATAGGATCCTGGTCACTTTTCTATACATAGCATGAGTTATGTCTTCCTTTGTCGCTTCTTGGTTACTATGAGGACATAGTTTGAGCTAAGTATAGAGGGTGTTGTATATATTGTATATATACTTTAGCCATAACTTGATTTTTTTTGCATTTAATAATATGGCTAACAAAATTAGAATAAAATTGTTTTGTGAATGATTTGCTCAAATGTGTAAAATGTCTTTTATAAAATATTTTATAAATACACTTGTAATTTCTTTGTAAAAATCTTTATAAAATATTTGTGTAAAAATTGTTGTAAAATTTTTTAAAATCATTTTGTTTGTAGAGGTTTCATAAAATTATTTGTTGTATAAAATTACTATTTTGTAAATTATTTATAAAATAATTGAAAATAAAATGTCTGTAAAAGATATGAAAATTCTTTGTATTTTTTTGTAAAATGTTATTAAGAGATTTTTCTAAAATTATTTGTAAATTATTTTGTAAACTAATTTTTTAAAATTATTTTCCAACTTGTATATAAATGAAGTTGTTTAAAATTTATGTTTATAAACTCCTCGTATAATTTTTGTAAACAAAACTTGTAACAACTTGTAAATTGTGTGTAAAAATTTCTTTTATAAGTAAAAATATTTTATAAAAATTTTATTTAAAGCTCGTATATAATAATATTTCATAAAAAATGTATACAAAATTCTTTTGTAAATAAAATCCTTTTTAAAACTTGTAAATAAAATTCTTTTTGTAAGTTAAATTCTTGTATACAACTTGTATTATTCTTGTATATGTCTATGTATAAAATTCTTTGTGAACTGTATAAATCCTTTTTAATACTCATAAATACTTCTAATTATCTAACTCTATCAAAAATAAAAAAAATAAAAAGGTTAAAATTCATAAAAATGCAAAAATTCTTTAAAACCCACGTAAAAAACTCAAATCAGAATTTTTTTCAGTAAAAAATTATTACATTTGCATTCACATTAGAAGGATATTGATGATTAAACTTGTCTAGAATAAAGTATAAAGAATGGAGCTTGGGTAGGACCTTAATCCACTTAATTTCATAGGAACCTTGTAGGAACTGGAGTTGAAACTTTTCAGGTTGAGTGACTTAATTCTTTGAATCCATAAGACTATGTTTACATGTCATCTTGATTGGTCTAAGTAGAATATTTCAAGACACACACATGATTCTTTTAGACAATGACCTAACTTGGACAAATACCTTGCACGTAGCTCAACATAGATGAGGTGGTGAGGGGTAGAATCCACTGGTTTGAGACGTAGACGAATGGAAACATATAAAGAGACATAAGTGGACAGTGCATCCCAACCTAGTATAGTGTCATGGATGTCTAAACACATAATGCTGAGGGTTGAAATAAAGCATCAGATGAGGGATGGTCTGCCGCTAGATTTTTTTTCTAAGACCTCAAAACATGGATGGAAAAAATTATTCATCGGGGTACAAAAGATCAATGCAGTGCCACAATATTTCCTACCAAAAAGAAGCCATACACCAAATATATACCTGGCCACATTGGTCCAAGCTTCAAAGAACCTACATATCTTAGTGGAGACTTGGCTAAACTCATCGAGATTCATAAGGAGATGTGACTACACTGGTCACACTCCACTTATTTTCTCATTCTTCTATCTTCTTTCCCCTTTAAATTATGAACACAACACATACATGAACTTAGAAGGAAATACCCCGATCCTCGAGGAAAGATTAGCTAGACCGGGGAATTAGGGCCACCTTGCTAGGGAAGGCTATTCTTTGTCATTTTAGATGTGGGGAGCTACATTTCACGTTCACAATAAAAGTAAGAATCATATTCATCACAACTATGAAGGCAAGTTATGACCTGATTATCGATGCGAACTAAATAGAGACGTGTGGAACTTAGATGTTGTTGCGTCTTAAATCCCATTCCCAATAAGATCCCACCAAACTAATAATCCAGTGATCGAGCTCCATATTTTGATTTTATGAAGATTAGTTTAAAAAGCAAAATTATTCTAAGTTATTTATTTTCCCTTTTCCGTTTTCTTTTTAGTCACTTATTCTTTTAATAAGTATTTGCCAAAGGATTAGCAAAGGTAATATTTAGGGGGGTGATGAATTAATTCATCATCTTTATTTATAAGGGCTTAAAATCTCTTACAAAACAAATGTAAATAGAATTAGTTACCTCTCTTTAATAATCCAATCTATTAATAGTGTATTTTTATCAATATTTTAACCCAAAGTAAATAGATAATGAAATCAAGGAAATAGAAAGAAAAAAAGAAGACTGTATATATGAATAGATACCGGTAGATCCTAACCCCGAGAAAGGTCAAGACTTAACCTAATCGACAAGGAATAAAATAGGGGAAGATAAGATCATTAATATATAAAAATCCAAGAAAATGAATATCACATGCATATATTCATCAACATTCTTTATGTATATATCTTGTACGATTTTATTTTTCATTAAAACAAAACTCATATAAAAATGTTTTTTCTTGAAACTTGTATATAAAAATAAGCTTTAAATAATAAAAATAATTTCAAAAAGAAACCTTGTATAGAATAAGTGAGACGACACTCTGAAAAAGTCAAAAAACCAGAATTGAAAGATCGATATCTACTCCATACAAATTCAAAATAAACCAAAGTCATTTTCATCTTGTTAAAAATTAAATTAGCTTTAAAATGAAGTGATTTCATAAAAATTAGAGTTTAGATGTAAAAGTCGGCTTTCTGGAGTGTTAGTGTACCTATTTGTCTATATTCTACTCATTTATTTATTTATTTATCATATCTTTATATTTATGAACATATTGTATTTTTACTATTTTGTACATATTTTCTATTATTTATATAAAATACAAATAAAAAACAAAATAAAATAATAAAAAATAAAGTAACCGCATTCATACTATATGTATAGTTACCTATATTGTACATAAACGTATTTATTTATTCTAATAAATAAAATTCATAAATAAATGTTATTAAAATCTTCTAATTATTTTATAAATAAATAAAACATAAAATTCTGAGTATTTTTGTAAAAAAATTAATTAAAAATATGTATAATTTATATATTATACACATATATATATATATTATACATATGAATAATGATTTTTTATTTACTTTAATCTAATAAAATAACTTATTTGAAATTATTAAAAATCATAAAAAATTAAGTTATTAATTTATAAACATTATTTTTTGGAAAATTTTTAATTTAAAACCATTTTCTATTTATTTTCTATTCATTCCTATTTATTAAGACGACCCAAGAAGTGTTTAAAAGAAACTATACAAAGGGATCTTAGTTTTTTGGATATAAGATCGGAATTGACCCAAGATAGATTTGAATGGAGTACAAGAATCCATGTAGCCGACCCTACTTAATTGTGGGAAAAGGCTTTGTTGTTGTTGTTTATGATGATTCTTATTTATTAAATTAAAATTTGTCTTGTAGTACTTGGCCCTATTCGGGTTGTATTTTAATTAGCAGGACCCAGATCAACTTTCTCACTCCTCCCTTTTACATGAATAAAACATGGACTTCCTCCCTTCTCTAATTTTTTACCCAATTCGTCTCTATTTCGGACCCAATCTCTTGTCCACACGATCACCTAAATAGCATTGATCCATGCCAGACTTATTTTTTTTTTGCATTTCAGCCTCGGTTCACATGACTTAATTTTTTATTTTCACTACTTATCTTCATCTTCAAATAAAGATCATGATCCCATTTTCAATGTTGATATGTTTTTCCCTTCAATTCCACCCCAAGATCAGTCTCAGGTGCTAGCCTATGGTGACAATGAGAGCTAATTTTGATTAGGAGTGTCAGGATTGGAGGGAGAGAGTGATCCAATTATCGACCGGAGTTGCACATATCCACACATATTTGTTCAATTGCAGCCAAATTTGAGGCTATTATCTTTCAAGATCCATCATAGGTAATCTTAGTTTCTTTTTCGAGTAATTTTCCTTACATTTAATTACTATTTGATCAGAGATTTATATTTGTAGAACCAACTGTCGATCTGCTCAATAGGAGGTCTATCTGGTTGAATTTCATCATCTATCAACCCTCTTCAACTGTTTCTCCATCTTTTTTCCACACGTTTTCATCAGATCTGATTGGATCTGCTCAATAGGAGGTCTATTTGGTTGAATTTCATTCACGATGTGTCCAAATGTGAATAGTTGAATAATTGCATATGTTCCTTGTTTCTTTTTCAATTTGCATTTTGTCCTCTCTTTGTAGATTCATGTGCATTGTCATGCGTTTTTTGGTCATTTTGCAATAAAATTACTACAGCCATCTTGTTATTGATTGATCTCATAGATTTCATAATTTGCAATTATGTCCCTAATTGCAAGATTCATGTGCGAAAACAAGTGAAGTCTTGGAGAATTTGCATTATATAGCCTAAATTTGCATTGATTGTTAGTAAATAGTCTAATTACTTATGATAATAGCATATTAGTCCATTTTCTGCTACAATTTTTTTCTAATTAGTTGCTTCTGATTAAACATAACCTTTAAAAAATCCCTAAAAATCACACTAAGCTCATGTTTATTTGTTGTAGCTTCATTGATTTTTGTTTTGAAAATTTCTTTGATTTGTTTTTTTAAATTAAAAAAACAACATATATTTTGTCTATTTGATCTTAAAAATTCGAAATACATTTGAAAAATATAAAGAATTACATTAGCTTATTTTTATAGTATTGTATGACATGTATAAATTAAAGACAAATAGTTTAAGAAATACTAAAAATTGAAAATTACATAAAATATTATATCAATCATATAAATTAACATAAAAGTCATTAAAAAAAATAAAATTTGGTTTGTTTAAAAGGTAAATAAAAACTCTTTTTCATAGAAACAATTTCTAGTTTTCTTGTTTTGATTTTCTATTTTGAAAATATGAATTAGTGGCTTGATTTTTGTTTTATTCACTATTTTAAATATTATTTTATTCTAAAATCCATAAAAAAATTAAAATACTATAAAAGTATCAAAAATAGTAAAAAATAATAAAACATTGAATATTTTATTTTTGCATTTTGAGTATTATTGTTATGTTTGAAAATACAAGAAGCCGCATTTTATCTATTGTACATATATAGCCTATAAATTGTTTTCAAAATTTTAAAAATATAAAAAATTGCAAAATTTAGAACTTTAAAAATAAAAAATCAAAAAAATAAAATATATAAACATAAAAATCCATAAAAATACAAAGTATTATTAAAGACATAAAAGCATAAAAAGAAAAGAAAAACCTCTTTACTTAGATGTAATTAAAATTCCCTCGATTTTTGCCTTCCTAAGTTCGCTCATGTTGATGTACCAAGTTAAATAAATAGCATGTTGTTCTTGAATTAGAATAAAAATAATTTGTTTGAATAGATTTTGGGTTGCAGTGACACAGTGATCTATCATTTTCTCATTAAATAATCTTAAAACCCTCAAGACCTCTTTTCAACAAATATGTACATTCATTTAAATATATAAGAGTAAAAAATGTGTACAATAAATAATTAGGTCAAAAATATAGATATACAACTCCCAATGTGCCCTAATAAGCTAGCTTTTTCTTCTTAACTCCAATATAGAGGGAAAAACTCCACATTAATAGATAATTTAACTTTAATAACAATAAAGGTGAGTTCAATTCAGTTTGAGTTCATATGGAGAAGATATTGTTTTGTGAAGTTCATTTTACATCCTTTTCAACTGAGTATATAGAGTGCCATGTGCATCATATATTTTTATAAATATTTTTATCAATATTTTTTATCATTATTTTTATCAATATTTTTATATACATTAATACATACAAGTTTCTTGTTGAGAATTTATTTACTTGATGTACAATGATGAATGAAATAGCATAAGAATGAGCTATTTGCAAGTATATTGTACTTATTATTTTTTAGGTTTTCATGATATATATGAACATTATTTTCCCTTATCTCCTCCTACTATATTTTAGTTGACCAAGTCAATATTTCACTTCATCTTAGGGGCTAGGGTCAGTCAGTATCTATGATACTTCCTTTATTTTTCTTTTCTTCTATTTTTTTATTTTAGGTTTAAATACAAGTATGCATACATGATATGCATGTTAATATCCATATGTTAATTCATGCCTGTTAGTCATATTTACATGAATTTATAGAGGGTTTTAAAGACTAAATTGCATGAATAAATGTGTGTGACGGGAATTCATCACTCCCCTATACTTAGCTTTGCAGTCCTTAGCAAACACTTATGAAAATAAATAAAAGAAAAAGAAAGAATGCATAATGATAATTATTCTCAATCTTATCTTCATAATATTAAGTTTGGATCTTAGTCAGACTTTGGATTTTTAGTTTGTACGAATCTTATTGGGAAAAAAGATCTAAAACTCAACAACCTCAAGTTCCACAATTTTGTTTAGGTATTCTCAATAGCCATGTCAGAATCAATCTCTTCATATTATTGAAGAGTATTTGGTAAGGGACTAAAAAATATTATCCTCACTAAATAAATAACGAAGACAAAAGTATCGCTAAGGCGACCCTCATAAAACCTACTTCAAAAAAAATTTAACCCACAATATCAATGAATCAATGAGTAGAATAAATGTGGATATAAATTTATTATAACTCAACAACAAAGGTGTATAGTGTGTAAGCATGTGTAGAGGTTGAACACAGGGAGCAAACAATAGATAGGGCTATAATGCACAAAAGTTATTCTTTTCTCTTGTCCATTTATTATTTTAATCAGTTTTAAATTTTTATTTTTTTGGATTTTAATTTTGATTTTTTTATTGTTTGTGTTTTCTTTTTATATTTTCTCATTTTTATATTTCTTTTTTATTTTTAAATACATTGTAAGAATATATAAGGCTATATATACAATAGAGGATATAATAATTATAAATACTAATAAAAAATAAAAACATCGAAAATAAATTTTTGGGGATTTTATATAAATTTCTAATGTTTTTGTGATTTTATAGAATATTCATTAATTTTCAGGTATTTTAAAAATACAAAATACCACAAGTAAAGGAATAAATAAATATCCTAAATATATTTGAAGATGAAAATAGAAAATAAAGTCCAAAATTCTTCAAATTTATTTTTAATAGATAAATAATAATATAAAGAAAATTAAAAAAAGATTTACTATTTTCAGTAATTTTATTGATATTTTCTATTTTTAATGGATTTGGAGCTCTTTAATTTGTATGCCTTTCCTTTTTTATTTTTAAAGATTTTTAATCTAGAGTTAGAAAATATAATAATAAGCAAAATATAATTTTGGGGGAATTTTTCAAAACATTTCAATATTTTTTTGGTATTTTATAATTTAGACAAGGATAAAGACTCCCTCACTTGAATTTTAATAAATATTTAAAAGGCATAAAATGCAAATCTAGACATGTGGCATGAAAATAAATGCTACAAACATCTATCCCTATTTTTGCAAAAGTTTTGGAGCACTGATGCTATATTAAATGAATGAAATTCAAGCAAAAAAATACTTGAACAAGGAAGGACATTTTTGCAATTAAAATTAAATTCAGGGGCATGTGTGTATATTTCTCAGAAATATAGAATGCATATTTCTATTTATTAGACTAAACATAAATACAAAAACCCACATGGGTATACTTGCAATTTGCTAAACTCTCGTGGGACGACAGGTGAGCTGAGTTGGACTGGACTGGACCCATATACAATATCAATAAATACCAGAGGTCTCTATGCAAAATATACATATTTATTTAAAATACAAACTTTAATTACAAGACTATTAAATAAATACAAAAGGATGGGGGTTTAGTTTTCTATTTACCCCCAAAGTGCACGGAGATGGACGGTCTAGATCATTTAAATTACCATGTGTCCTCCTTTCTGTGGCCGATGACGGTTCAACTATGGATTCTTGAGATTAGATCTCGAGCTGAGATCGAGTGGCTGATCTTTGTTAGATCCAACAGATGCTCATGGATCTGTGGATTCTCCCAAAATCGGACGGTATCTATTGCTCAAAAAGAACGAGGAAGAACACGTCTTCACACGACCTTCGATCTTTGCCTCCTCACTCCTCCTTCGATCTTCTTCGATGATTCTTAGCTCTACAAGACTGAGGGAATCATCCGTAATGACTGATTGTTTCGAGAAGATCCATGACCCAATGATGGGGTCCTGGCAATGTCAAGGAAGATGGAGCTCCTAGAGACCCTCTACAGGAGAGATTCTTGGGTAGGAAGGGCCCTTCTGGTGTAGGATCTGCACAAAGAGACTCTATGGCTCAGGGCGACTCACCTCGACCAAGAATGAAGCTATGAAGTATGTAGGATGAGATAGGTGATGAAGCTATGACAAATGGTGGTGGAGAGGCTTCGATTCACTGACCGGAGAGCGATTAAGGGGGCTTAAGGGGCGTATCAGATAGAGAAATGAAAGGCAGAGGTAATGGGGTGACAATGGGTGCTCGGAATAGTGGGCCCAAGCGAAGAACGACTGCCAGAGCTCAAGAGCTATGATGAGCTAATCAAACTAAGTTACGCTGTCATTAAGTAAAACATAAAATTAAATATGGAAAATGAAAGACAAAAACGACTTCTACCAAAGGAAAGTAAAGGTGTAGCTCTTATACCTGGCTGCCTCCCGCCATTTTAGCTACGACCATCATGGTCGGAGCTCCATTTCCACAATCATATGCATCCATATCTCTGTCACATCACTTTATACCTTCTCACGCAACCTGATCCCCCAATATATCGCTCACCGAAGTGAGATTAGGACTGATCTCCTCCCTTCACATACACCAGAGATCAACTTAGCGCCCACCACTGCTTCTATTGTTTTTAGTGGCAATAACCCCTGGATGAGGCTTCGTCTTCGAGCTGAGATACCCCTTGCAAGTTCTTGGCTTATGGGAGGTTCGAATCAAGCCTCAACATTAGTGGCAGAGCAGCTCCAGGCAGCACCATCTTGAGATTTACTTCGAGCCATCATATGTTCCATCGAAGATCACCATCACGTGCGGACCACTTCCAGCAAGCAGTTGGGATTCTTAACTGAGTCATCGGAGCTCTGGAGCACCCAGGATTCATTGTCAAAATCCAACTGGCGACCCCTTCTTTAGAGTTCTTCCCGATTACCTGCCTGGCATTGGATCGAGAGCCCCCTACCAGAATCAATTTGAATCGACCATCCATGCATTTATTAGAGATGTCAGATCTGATTCCCAGGTAGATCTGACATACACACTTGTCTGCCATCTGAGCTGTCAGATCTGCCTCTAAACGTCATCAACATTGTACGTCATAGAGTTATCTTATGCCTGTCACGTTCCCTCGAGGGGTGTATTTCCCTTTTATCCCTGAAGCTTACTTTATTTCATTTCATTTTAATATTTGTAATAATTAGTTAAGAACAATTGCAGTTAGGACCTCGTACTTTTCCTATTTTCACTTTAGTCCATTTGAGTCAAACTCATGTGTCCTCACGTGTCTTTATGGTGTATTTGTATATTTTGCCTTGAGCTTTTAACTAGTTAATGAAATAGTAGAAGTTTTTCTGAATTTGCATTTATGCCATTGTGAGTCTGAATCAAGTGTAATGCATGCTTTTTGCTGGATAGATTTCACTAGGGCCCTAAGACTTTTACGGTGTTATTATTCGGTCCTAGAAGTAAAGTTATTTGTGGATAGGTCCTTTGTTCATTATTTTAGTTTCTTGCTCTTTCAATTGTGGTAATAAATAGGTAAATCACTCCAAAAATTGCATAAAAATTACATGTAGCACATGCTTGCACGTTTTTTGGGTAATTTTTGTTTGATAATTTCTTTCCATGTACTATTATTAAAAATGTACAAATAATAAAAAAAACCTTATTTGGACAAGAAAATTCATAAAAAATTGAAAAATGTTCTAAAAATTCAAAAAATCATTGTAGGCATATTTTATATCTTGTTCTAACTATTGTATAAATTTCATCTCAACCACTTCTAAAAATCCAAAAATTACATTTTCAGTCTCTATTTATAGATAATTTCTTCTAATTTTGAATTTAATTAACACAAAGAGTTTTGAGCATTTTTGGTATTTTTATTTACAAAACTAACTTGATTGTGCATTGTTTGCATGTTTTCTTAGTTTTTTTATTTTTATAAAACTACAAAAATATTTTAAAATTCTCTAAAAATCTATAAAAATAAAATAATCTATAAAACCACAAAAAATTTTACTTGATTTTTCGGTGCATTTTTAGCCTATTTGCAAAATACAAGAAGAGGTGTGTGCTTGCATTTCCTTTATTGTTTTTGTTATTCATATTTTAAAAATAAAAAATTTGCAAAATTAAAAACCAGTAAAAAATAAATAAAAATCTTTTGTTTCCTTAAGTCGTTTACCTAGCTTATAACAATACTTCTTGTGTTCAACCATGGTCGTTATACCAGGTTAATAAAAATAGCTACACCACTTGTTTGATTTGCTTGATTTGATTAGTGGTTAAATAATTTTTCCCTATTATCACGTATTTATTTGGATCACAATTAAAATATAATTAATCAACTTAACCGAGTCAAATTTATGCACATCATAATGGCGCCATTGTAGGGGAGCATATCTAGGTAGTTAGGATTTTTGTATGTTTGTTTCATATTTTATTTGTCTCTATTTTCCACAACTGCCTCTGACATTTTTCTATTCCAACTTTGTTGCGTGGACCCATGGAGCTAGGGAGGCTATCTTCCGAAAATCGATGCACCTGAGTGAGGTGGAGGTTGGTCGTTCTACATCGCCCGTCAGGAGAGAGCATCTGAAGATCAGGAGGAGGAGGAGGAGGAGGAGACAACTGTAGAAAATAGTTTCATTTTAGCATTATTTACTTATGTATAACATGTAATAACTAAGAGACTTTTGGACACTCTTATGCGAGGTATTTTTCACCGAGTGTCGGTGCACTCGAGGGACCTCATCGTATTTTCTCACAGTTTTCATCGACTTTTTTTATTGTGTCTTCTTTGTGTGAGTCCAAAACTTTGGTTTTTATGTGGTTGAGCTAGGTAGTGATTAGGTCCAAACACATAAAAGAATATATGTTCCTATAGAATCGGCTGGACATAGTCAAATGAATAAATTGTTAATTATTTGGATTTGAGACAACATGCCAAGAGAGATGTCGCATACAGTGCTAGTAGGACCTGTCATGATAGGCACCGAGCAACCTCCAAGATCGAACATTGGTCACGTTTTCGGATAATTAACACCTTGTTCTTCCCATAGTAGAAGCTAATGGTTAGAGCGATTTCTTCGTGCATCATATTGATAGTTTATTTTTCGCCTTTAAATTTATGCAAGGATCATATTGCAAGTAGACTACTGGAGCAAGGTACGCCTTCTATGTCATGCTTGCATCATTGATTTCATCGCATATCAGCTTTTCCATCATCCTCCCCCTACTTTATTAGACTTAGGAATAAAAGGAAATCGAAAAACGCGTTAGACGTGTGATGAGCCGCAAATTTCATCCCTTTAAAAGTGTGGAATTAACACTCAGCGGTCATTGCAGTCGGGCTGAATTCGGTCCGTCAAAATCCATCTAATTTAATATGTCAATAAAATCAAATGGTTGTATTTATATTTTACTTGGTAAGTAACCAAGGTCGAACTCAGGGACATGAGCCTCTCTCGTGATCTTTGGACTTAAATTCAATTAGTTAAATGTTGGATCAATAAATAGTAGTCAATAAATGCAAAAAATGAAACTAAGCATTTTTTACTTGGTTTTTATCATGAAAATAGATGCAATGAAGAGCAACACAAAAATATGCCTAAATTACAAGAATACTTGAGCTATTTAATCACAAGTCGAAACATGACCTATTAATGAAGCTACTTTCATTGATATGAAAACAAAGCATGAGAAGCATTGAAATAAAGACACTTAGCCAATAAAATAATACATCAAAACCCATAGCATAAAATCTGAAAGACAAGCATTCCATAAAAAACACAATGAAAAGAGCTTCAAAATGCCACTGAAATCGACTCAATCGGAGCTAGGATGCTCAAGATATACACGAGTGAAGCCAGGGGCATAAATGCAAGAAAACATGAAATATACATAGCAAATAGGTCCCTAGGAGGGGCTTAAGTGCAAATAAAAGAGGGCACAGGACCTTCCCTGTAATTTTCCCACACACGGGGGTATTTTTGTAATTATTCAAACCCACAAGGGATCGGTTGCAAAATACCCCAGGCACGTGGATAGCACGTGGTCTTAGGACCTATCTGCAATTTGAAGAATCTGGTGGGCCTCCATTTAATTCACCCAGACCGCACGTGCGGAGCACGTGAGCTCCAGGATCGGTAAAGGTCAAGGCTCGGAGGAGGCTCGAGGTAGCTTCGGCTAGGCTCAGAAGGTACGAGCCTCCAGGCTTGGGCTCGGATGAGGCTCGGTGAGGCTCGAAGATCTGGGGAGGCTCAGGATAGTTTCAGGGCACCCGAGATTGCTGGTGTTGTGTTGAGGCTCGGAGAAGCTCTGGCGCTGACATGTGGACCATCGAAAACCGACATATTTTGAGGATCAGACAGTACCTGTAGGCTTCTCGAGATGGTGATGTGGCTTCTTCTGAGTCGTTGGATGAGCTTAGGGGAGGAGCATCCAACGACTGCTGCTTCTTCCCGCTCGGCCGCAGCCGACAGTGATCTTCGAACTTCGGCGAAGCTTCCCGTGCTCCGCCTTCCTTTCTCAAGACCGGTGAAACTCCCGTGTCCTCCTTTGAAGATGGGCGAGGTAGCTGGAGCTCGTGGGAATGCGGTGAGCGATCTGGAGGTGGCCAACCATGTCTGGTCGAAGGAGGCAGAGCTGCTCAAGATAGCTCCGGTGAGACCTCTAATCATTGAAAACACGAGTACGTGCATGGTTAGTCTCATAGTTGTAGCGTGCTGTGCACAAAGTGGAAGCGAGGTGGGACGAAACGGAAGGTAGTGATGGGGCGCAGCAAGTGGCGACCGCATGTCTTCTCCGACGAGGCCAGAGGAGTTGGGTTGGAGGTGGTCTGGGGTTATGGAGGGTATGGAGGATGGACGGAGGTGAGCGTGTGGATAATGGATGCGAGGCGGAGATGTAGGAGTGATCAATGAGAGATGATGAGGTGTGTAGCGGGCTAATTAATTAAGAGAAAGAAGAAAAATAAACAAGGGATATTGAGGGAGCTTACCTGGCTAGTAGAGGATGAATCGCTAGTGCGCGAGCTTCATGGAGAGGCTCCGGTCATCGCTGGACCTCAGCGACGACTGGAGGCAGCTTAGTGTAGACAGAGCCACCGCAGACCTGGCCGTGAAGCCAGGGGTCGACACCGGAGGCATCCGTCATCGTGGCTCCTTGATCAGTGTTGGAAATGCGAGCCCACGGCGAGCCATTATGCAATAAATGTTATTGTGATTATCATTCCCTGATCTGAAATGAAGAATGAATAATTTGCATAATAGGTCCCTTAGTACAATTAGGGTTATGTACCATTGCCATCTTAATAATCATACAGTTGTTGACTCAACTATTGAATCATAGAGGCTGGTGCTTGGATGAATATCTAAAGGGTTAGATTGAGGACTCATCGAGCACCGTCAAATGATTATTAAGAGATGATCTCCAGCTTGAGTAGGAGATGGCAATCCTTTCTCAATTAGGCTGATATCTGACCGACCTCTTGATGCAGGTCCTCTGCATAGGAATAGAGATGCGGAGGTGTCAAATTAGTTAGGTCAAAGAGTTGATTTAACGAGATCGAGAAAACCAAAGTCCTATATCATATGTTGTCACGATACAGGCACGCATCCACTGACCGGAGACAAATGTGTTACTATATGTCTAAGTATGTACATTTGGCAGACCAATAGGTTGATGACCTAACCAAGGTCTATACACCGACGCGCTGGTGTGCATATAAGGGCATATGAGTAATACGATCAATCAAAGGGATCATACAGGTTCAATTACTGAACTGGAAGACATGAGCTCACTCATGAGATATTGGGAAGAATCAAATTCCGTGCACATGGTCGTCTCGCTTTGGAAGCTTGACTGAATTTGTAGGTTTGATATAAACTTTTGTAAAGTATATGATCAAGACCTAGGTATGATATATGCTTTTGGAAAGTATATGATCGATACCAACTCCCAATGATCGAATGAGAAACTTACTGACAAAAACTTTGAAGTAGACAGTATAAAGTTGATCTAATACTTCGAGTCTATTTTGAGTCTTCCAGTATGCAGGATGTACAGGTATTGGGAATACCTGAGGGTTATGTGGTCATAAACGATTGTATAACCATGACGCTTCCACTCCTAGGGAGTGATGAAACGGGTCTAGATTTTAGTGACTTCTCTCAGTAGAGAAGTAATTTGATCTTGGTCCAAATATTGGACATTGATCTGAATGTGATTCGGATGCAATGAGAAGATGAGATTTGCAGTCTTGATTTAATCAAACATCTATGGGAGGCCCGCGATCTGGATTTGAGATATGATCTCAATATCCAAGTCACTATACGTCGAACAATACAATCGCCCTGTCCTTATCTCCAAGTATCTGCGGAAAAAGCGCATTATCCTTGAATGGGTTCAGGATAATTTCAATGTTGATATTATGTATCCGAGCATTGAGAAAATTGATAATTAAATGTGATTTAATTATCATGAGCAATATGAATTTGATTCATATTATACAGAGATTTATCTAAGATAATTAAATGTGATTTGATTATCAAAAATGTGAATAATGTGAATATGATTCACATTGTTTGGGCACATGAGAATATAGATCCAAGATGATTAAATGTGATTTAATTATCATGGATATGAATAATGTGGATATCAATATATATATTATTCATATATATTATAAATGTGATTTATAATATATAAGAGAGAGATATTGGTAATTTACATTTGTTAATTAAATGTTAACGTGAATTGGATTCACATTGGACATTGAATTGAAAATATAATTTACATTTTATTTTGGGTTCTGAATATGATTCACAAAATTTTTCAATGACAAGATTGCAATGTCTACAAAATAATTATACATTATTTTTGTAGAATATTTTTATAACAATTGTTGTTGTAATGGGAGATATGAATTTATCATGAGATCTTGGAGAATCTCACATTCCAAGTTGGAGTGTAGACGGCTAGCCATTCCAACTTGGAATTGGTGACCGTCCATAGCTCCTTATGGAATGTGGAGATTCTCATCTCCATTATCTCCAATTTTGTAATTTGATTTAGGATTGAATAATATTTGATTTATCAAATATATTTAATCTAAATTAAATTAGTTGTTGTGTTTTTTAACCAACAACAATCTTGACCATTAAAAGAAACACAATCAATGGGAGCCATTGGATTTGTGTTGTCCGATGGATTAAGATCCATGGATCCCAAAATATTATAAAAGGAGAGGCACCCCATTGTCCTTCTTTACACAATGCTTTTGAAGCACATCTCTCTCTCTCTTTCTCTCTACACACCAGCCCTCTCTCTCTCTCTCATGGCCGTCCACCATGGATGCCCTAGAGAGGTTCTTCATCGTCGCAGTGTCGTCGTTATGCTGCCCGATCGTTTGCTCGTGGATCTCCGTCTCCTTCGGTGCGCCTTGCTCATGAAGAAGACATCGGATCTCGTGTGTCAAGATCAGGAGGTCCATCGCTTGGATCATCAACATGGATTGCGAGAAGCACGCGGTTCATCCCCGCGCTCACAAGCGTCTCCTCCGTCGGATTGTATTTGAGACAGAAGGTCTCTTTGTTTAGAGACTCGATCGCAACCACGCTTCAAGAGGTAATCCTATTACTTGTTTCTGGTTTAGACAAAATGATCCAAGAAGTGTTCTTGGATCATGTGATTTCGTCGCATAAAGAAATTTTAATTTCCGTTGCATAGAACAACTAGTCCGACTAGTCGCTCTTCATTGTATTCGATACGACGCTCATGCTTCCGTGATGTGCTTGAGTATTATACCATATCCTTCAAGTGGTATCAGAGCCAAGTTGAAGGTTTCGGATACGATCCGCAAACCTAGGACAACTTGGGTTCGTTAAGGTCGCGAAAGTTTTTGTCGCATTTGATTTTCGCAGATCTGTTTAGTAAATAAATTCGTCCATGTTTAAAATGTTTAAACACGAAATAATCTTGGATTTTTTCCATTAAATAAGGAAATCATAGGATCTGAGTTTACGTAATTCGGATTCTGTTTGCTCGAGATATGGTTGTTTTAATGAACATGTATGCACTGTTGCGGGTACTGCGAATCTTAACATGATTAATGAGTTAATTACTGTTTTGATCCACCTTCAAATGCGTGAAACATCACTTAGGTTCTGTCCTAAATCAAGTTAGTAATCTTTGAAAATTGAGTTTGTCTAATTTGGATTTAAATTGATTGAGATAAGTTAATTTTAGTGAGTAGGGGTCACTGCTGAAAGTACAGTCCTAATCGAGAACCATGTGATTGTCAATTAGTGAAACTAATTGTTAATTTCATGAAATAATTATGGAAAATATTTGTGAAATATTGTAAGATGATTATTTCCTTAATTGACTTGGCCTCAACCAATTAATTGATTAGATTTGATCTAGATCATAATTGGAAACACAATCATCAAACTTGATGCCTGAATAGGATTGGGAATTTGTGTAGAAAATTTCCTTATAATAAAAAATGTTTTAATTATTACTATATGGTATAATTTTGTTGAAGAACCGATGATCACCTCAAGTACAAATTGATATATTTGGCATTATCCTTTCCTGAGGTGGATATGGTGTCTAGTCGGAGAGCATTGGGGTTGCGGGTTGCAATGTATGTGGTCCGTCCTCCTCTCGTCGGTACTGGCCATGATAGCGGGTTGGGATTCAATAATGCCGGAGAAAATCAAGGTGTATTTTCTAATTATTAAAATTCAAATTAATATGTACTTTGAGATATTACCATATATATAGTCAAGTAAATTAATCAAGTTTGTTGATTGAATTGGATTGATAATTAATTTAATATGATTAAATTGATTATGTCCAATTGAGACACTCTATTATTAATAGAGTTGTTATTTCCCTTGGAAGAATTAATTATATCAATATGATTCATGATAATTAATTAAAATTTGAATATGAGGTGGAGGATCACATAAGTGACATCCATGGTCTCCCGTCAAGGCGGAGGGTTCCGTCGCCAGGGATTGAATGCAGTAGACGCCTGTCCGAAGTGACATCTCCTGTATGCAAGCGCATCTGGATCGGGTTCTTCGCTTCTCGAAAGAGTAAGGACGTATGTGTAGTGACCCCAATATCGGGTCCTCATATTATTTGGGCGATATTGGATTGCGCATAGCAAGTTGTATTCCTGTTGACGGTTGGTTCAATTAATGATGGGTCAACATCGCCTTAGGGGTGGTGGGCCCGGGTGTTAAAGACCAAAATGGGAGATGTAAGTTGTACTTGCGAGGCGGAATGTGTTCCCGCTTTTTTATCCGAGTTGTAGGTTCTCATATTATTGGGATGCAACAAAGATAAGGAAGGAGATCCCAGATCTTGCCGAGATATAATGGTAAGTATATCTCTTACATTGAAAGTGATTAAGGGAATGAACTTTCAGTGTTGACAAGGCAAGACAACTTTGATATAAAAATTCCTAAATTAAAGTAAAATATGTATATATATATAAATATACACTTACGCAAATTTCTTATTTTAGATAATCCTTCATTAAACCCACTCAATGTTATACTCAATAATAACCACTAAAATATCATGGATTGGACTCATGATCCAGATATTGTACTTGCAGTTGGACACATACTATATGTGGTTGGTGTTAGACTTGTGAGCCCTGGGCGAACCATTCTTACAATAAATGTTATTGTAATATTTAAGTTTATCAATAAAAGTTATTGACGTTTCACTCCCTTTCTGAAATGATATGAATGAATGCACTATAAGGTCCCTCTGTAAAATTAGGGTTATGTACCATGGCCAGCTTGATGATCATATAGCTGTTGTTTCATTAAATGAATCATAGAGGCTGGTGTTTGGATGAATATCTAAGGAGTTAGATGGAGGACTCATCAAACACCGTCAAATGATTGTCAAGTGGAGATCTCCAGCCTGAGTAGGAGATGGCAATCCTTTCTCACATAGGCTGATATCTGACCGACCTCTTGATGCAGGTCCTCTGCATGGGAATAGTGATTCGGAGGTGTCAGATTAGTTAGGTCAATGGGTTGACCTAACGAGATCGAGATAACTTAAGTCCTATGTTGAATGCTGTCACAGCATAGGCACGCATCCTCTGACCGGAGACAGATATATTGCTATATATCTGAGTATGTACATTTGGCAGACCAATAGGTTGATGACCTAACCAAGGTCTATACACCGGCGAGCTGGTGTGCATATAAGGGTATATGAGCAATATGATCTCTCAAAGGGATCATACAGGTTCACTTGTGAACCGGAATACATGAGCTCACTCATGAGGTATTGGGACCGATCAAATTTCATGCATGGTCGTCATGCTTTGGAAGCATGACATGAATTTGAAGGTATGATATATGCTTTGGGAAAGCATATGATCGATACCAAATCCCAAATGACCAAGATTGAGAAACTTAATGATTAAACCCTGAAGAAGACAGTATAAAATGATCTTGATCTTCGGGTTGATCATGGGTCTTCCAGTATGCAGGATGTACAGGTATTGGGAATACCTGAAGGGTGATGTGATCATAAACGATTGTATATCCATGATGCTTCCATTCCGAGGGAGTGATGAAACAGGTCTGGATTTTAGTGACTCCTTTCAGTAGAGAAGCAATCCGATCTTAGTCCAAGTGTTGGACATTCGTCTGAATGGGATTCAGATTCAATGAGAAGATTGGATTTGCGGTCTTGATTTAATCAAGCATCTGTGGGAGGTTCGTTCGATCTGGATTTGAGATAATATCTCAACATCCAAGTCACTATACATGGAATAATACAATCGCCCTGTCCTTATCTCCAAGTATCTGCGGAGAAAGCACATTATTCTTGAAAGGGTTCAAGAATAATTCTTTTGATGAAATATCCAAGCAAGGACTTGATGATTAAATGTGATTTAATTATCAAGCTTGAATATGAATATGATTCATATTGTGAAAATGATTATCTAAGATAATTAAATGAGATTTAATTATCAAGGATTAAGAGAATGTGGATAACACTATCCATGATATATGTGTGTTATAAATATGATTTATAATATACATATATAAGAGAGAGAATTTGTGTAAATAGTATTTGTTAATTAATAATGTGGATTGGATTCACATTTGTTAATTAATTGGAAATGCAATTTACTAACTAGTTTGGGTTGTGAATATGATTCACACAATATTCAATGGCAAGATTGAAATATTCACAAATTAATTTGGAATTAATTTGGTGAATATTTATTGTGATTAATTAAGGAATATTGTGATAAATAAAATAGAGAAAACCACCTCCATGGGTGGCGTCACCCATGAATTGTTCATGGGTGACGCCCCCCCCTTTTTAGGAGGGTGGTTAGCTCCACTTCATTTATCATATTATCTCTTGATTAATTGTTTTTAAAATGATGTTGTTGAACAACAATCCTAGCCATTGATTTATCATGGACCAAGCATAGCCCTTGGATCCATGTGTCCCATGGATTGAGATCCATTGGATCCTAAACTAGTATAAAAGGAGGGCTAGGGTAGCCTTTCCAAGGTACATCATCTAGAGTTGTAGAAAACTACTACTCTCTCTCTCTCTAATTCTCGTGTGGTCTCTCTCTTAATATCCAAGTGGCCGTCCACTTTGCATATTGAAGAGGAGAGCATCTTGCTTCGCCTTCGACGCTTGGATCTTCGTCAAGGATTGCGGGAAGGACGCGACTCATCATCGTGCCCGCAAGCGCATTCTCCGTGGGTCGGACTTAAGATAGGAGGATCTCTACTTTGGGATCTCGCGATCACAACCACGCTTCAAGAGGTATTCCTTGTACTTTGTGGTTTGATGAAACGATCCGAGAAGTGTTCTCGTGATCATGTGGTTTCATCTTTATAAGTTAAAATTTTAATTTCCGCTGCATCTAGCATCTAGTACGACTAGTTGCTCCGATTGCATACGATGCGATCGACACGCTTCCGTGATGCGCTTAAGGATTCACAATATCCTTCAAGTGGTATCAGAGCCATAGGTTGAATAAGGTTTTGGATATGATCCATACACCTTAGACGATTTGGTTCTTGAAAGGGTTGCGAAATTTTTACTGCATTTCAATTTTCGCACCTCTGTCTAATTGAATTTTTCTGTACTGTTTAAAATATTTAAACACGAAAATTTCAATTGGATTTTGTTCCCCATTAAACAAGGAAACCATAGGACTTGAGTTTACTAAATTTGGACTTTATTTGCTCAAGATATGGCTTTTTGAATATGACTATATTCACTGTTGCGGGAACTGCGGATTTGAACGTAATTAATGAGATGATTACGGTTTTAATCCGCCTTGAAATGCGTGAATTATCACTTGGGTTCTTTAATAAATCAAATAGGCAATCTTTGGAAACTGAGTTTGCATTTTTTGGATTTAAATTGATCAAGATAAGTTAATTTTAGTGATTGGGGGTCACTGCTGGAAATTAACAATTTTGATCTTGAACCTTGTGATATGTCATTCAATTATCATGATGAAAATTAATTGTTAATTTTCTGGAATAATTAGTGATAAATATTTGTGAAATATTTAAAGAAATAATTATTTCATTGAATGACACTTGCCTAAACCACAATGATGAGATGTTAGATCTTGATCATTGTTTCATCAACAAACATTGCTTTCATGAAAACTATAGTTTATCCTACAATAGTTGTAGGACAACTTTTACATGAAAAACCCTTTTGCTTGAATAGGATTGGGGATTTGTCTAGCAAATCTCCTTATAATCAAAAATGTTTTGATTTATATTATATGGTATAATTTCGGTTGAAAAAGCGATGAACATCTCAAAGTACATGATGGTCTATCTGGTATTATCCTTTCCCGAGGCGGATGTGGTGCCTAATCGGAGAGCATTGGGGTCGCGGGTTGCAACGTATGTGGTCCGTCCCACTCTCGTCGGTACTGGCCATGACAGCGGGTAGGGACTGTATAATATCGGAGACAGACAATATGTATTTTTCTAATTATTAAAATTCGAATAATACGTATTTTGAGAATATACCTACTATTCAAGTAAAAGACATGTTTGTTGATGTTTGGATTAATGATTAATTTAATATAATTAAATTAATCATATCCAATAAACACTCTATTTTGAATAGATGTGTATTTCCCTTGGAAGAATTAATTATGTAAATATGATTCACGATAATTAATTATAAAATTTGAATATGAGGTGGAGGATCACATAAGTGACATCCATGGTCTCCCGTCAAGGCAAAGGATTTCGTCGCCAGTTGTTGTGTATGGGAGACGCCTGTCCGAAGTGACAGATCCTGTGCATGATTTAATTGGATCGGGTTCTTTGCTTCTCGAAAGAGTAAGGCCGTATACGTAGTGACCCCAATATCGGGTCCTCATATTATTGGGGCGATATTGGATTGCGTATAGCGAGTATTAAGCCTGTTGACGGTTGGTTCAATTAACAACGGGTCAACATCATCTTAAGGGTGGTGGGCCCGGGTGTTAAAGACCGAATTGGGAAATGCAAGTTGGACTTGCAAGGCGGAATGTGTTCCCGCTTCTCTTATTCGAGTCACAGGTTCTCATATTATTGGGATGTGATAAGGATAGAGAGGAGATCCCAGATCTTGCTTGAGATATAGCGGTAAGTATATCTCTTACTTTGAAAGAAAAATAAGGGAATAATCTTTCAAAGTTGACCTAGCAAGACAAATTTGATTTAAAATGCCTTAATCAAATTATTCTTAAAATGAATATATAATTATTCTAATATAGTGCATTCTTAATTTCAGAAAATGAAGTCCATGAACCCACTTAGCAGGTTCTAGAGGTCAACCAGTTGACCGGACCAAATTATTCGGATTGGATCCGAAATTTGGATCTTGTTCTCTCTGCAGAGCGCATCTCCTACGAGCTTAGCAAGGACAAGATAGCAAACCCTATGACTGATGAAGATAAATCATATAATGGTAAATATGATGAAGACCATAATCTGGCAAGGTGTTACATCCTTGGGTCATTGTCCAATGTGCTTCAGAAGCAACATGTGGAAATGAACAATTGACAAGAGATTATGCTGAATCTGAAAGAAATGTTCGGTGACATAAACCGCACACAGCGTTACAATGTGATGAAAGAGCTTATTCGCTGCAAGATGCAGGAAGGGACCTCTGTCAGAGAACATGTACTCAAAATGTTTGGGTACCTCTCTGAGCTGGAAACCTTGGGAGCCTACTTGGATTCTGAAATGCAAGCTGATTTCATTCTCCTGTCGCTCCCTAAGTCTTTCAACAACTTTGTTGTGTCTTACCACATGAACAAAGGTGACTTCACAAACGCTGGGTGTTAGCTGCATTGAAGTCTGCAGAAGACGTCATGAAAAAGGACGGCCCCTCTGCTAGTGCAATGGTTGCACAGGTGAGAGGAAAGCGCGGGCGGAAGCAAGGTTCTCAGAAGGGCCCAGCCTCGAAGAGAAAGAAGAAGAATCAAGGAGTTGGTTCATCTTCTAGTGCTTCCACACTGATGACATCGAAAAAGACCGATGTCTGTCACCACTGCAAGAAGCCGGGGCACTGGCGGCGTAACTGCCCAGACTACCTGAAGTCCACTGACAAAGGTAAAGCCCCAGCAGGTATGAAATCTACTTTCATCATTGAAACTAGCTTTCTCGTTGGACGAGAAGGAAGTTGGGTTATAGATTCTGGTGCTTCTGTTCATATATGCAATTCGTTGCATTTGTTTCAGGAAACTAGGAATCTGGAACATGGGGAGATAGTTATCCAGATGGGATCTGATGCAAGTGTTGCAGCAGTCGCCATCGGACATGCAGACTGTCGTTATCTAGTGGTCGAGTCCTAGTACTTAAAGAGTGTCTTTATGTACCTGAGGTCAGGAGGAACTTGATATCTGTGTCTAAGCTTGTTAGATATGGGTATTCCTTCCTGTTCTGTAATAAATTAGTCATTAATCAATATGATAAATTTGTTGCGGAAGGTGTTCTGACTTCTGGTGGACTCTATGAATTGTGCATTAATGAATGTGTCATAAATGTCACTACCACTGATAATAAAAACCCCAAGAGATCCAGGGAGAATGGAAATCATTCGAATATGATTTGGCATCAAAGGCTCGGTCATTTATCTGTTGATAGGATCAATAGATTGATAAAGGATGAACCTTTAGATTTTCTACAGGTTCAAACTTTACCTACCTGTGAACATTGTATTCGAGGTAAAATGACCAGGATGCCTTTCCGTAACAAGGTTACGAGATGCGAGGGTATTCTCGACCTAATACATACTGATGTATGTGGTCCCTTCAATACCGCGACTAGAAATGGATATCGATATTATTTGACGTTTATCGATGACCATTCGCGATATGGGTTTATCTTCCTGCTACGTTATAAATCTGAAACCATTGAAAAGTTCAAAGATTTTAAGGCTTTGGTTGAGAACCAAGCAGACAGGAAGATTAAACCGGATTCGATCTGACCGAGGTGGTGAGTACCTCTCAGATGAATTCAAGGAATACCTTAAAGAGAGTGGAATTGTCTCCAATCGCACTCCTCCTGGAACTCCCCAACTTAATGGTGTTGCTGAAAGACGCAACAGGACCATCATGGACATGGTCCGTTCAATGATGAGTAAAGCACATTTACCTCTTAGTTTCTGGGGATATGCAGTAGAGACTGCAATATATATCCTAAACAAGATTCCTAGCAAGTCTATACCAAAGACTCCTCATGAGCTCTGGTATGGAACCAAACCTAGTGTCAATCACTTGAGGGTTTGGGGATGCTTGGTTCATGCGAAGAACGTGGACGCAAGTAAGCTAGAATCTCGCACTCGTGAGTGCTACTTCATTGGGTATGTTAAAGATGGTATTGGATACCAGCTTTATGACCCTGAGACCCAAAAGGTTTTTGTCTCTAGGATGTGAAATTTCTGGAGGATGATTTCCTTAAAGGTCAAGACAAGAATGAAGTAGAGGAACTCATTGAATCCCCTGAGGATTCTGAGATTCCTGAACCAGAAACTGAAGAAATAAATGAAGATGAAACACCCATACCTCTTCGAAGGAGTTCGAGGGTGGTTGCACCACCTGAAAGGTATGGATTCCATGTGTCAGGAGAGACTGACAATGATCCTTCTTCATATGATGAAGCACTTGCGGATCATGACATGGATAGATGGATGCTAGCAATGAAGTCAGAGATTGACTCCATGCATAAGAATGGTGTATGGACCCTAGAGGATCCACCTAAAGGGGTAAAACCCATTGGGTGTAAATGGATCTTCAAGAGAAAGAGGGGACCTGATGGGAAAGTAGAGACTTTCAAGGCACGGCTCGTAGCCAAGGGCTACACACAGAGAGAAGGCATCGACTACGATGAGACATTCTCTCCTGTGGCCATGCTTAAGTCCATCAGGACAATGATGGCTATAGCTGCATCTCTTGACTACGACATCTGGCAGATGGACGTCAAGACGGCTTTCCTCAATGGATACCTCGAGGAGGATATCTATATGGAGCAGCCCCAGGGCTTCATAGCTGAGGATGGTAAAGTATGCAAGCTGAAGAAATCCATCTATGGGCTCAAACAAGCTTCTCGTAGCTGGAACATTAGATTTGACGAAACCATAAAGAGTTATGATTTTGTGCAAAACCCTGATGAACCTTGTGTGTACAAGAAGCTTAGTGGGAGCGCCATTGTGTTCATCGTGCTTTATGTAGATGATATCCTTATCATTGGGAATGATACAGGAATGATGACCAGTGTGAAGATTTGGCTATCCCATACCTTCAAGATGAAAGATCTTGGAGAAGCCTCTTACATCTTAGGCCTGAAGTTGTTAAGAAACCGAGAAAAGAGAATATTGGGATTATCACAACATGGATACATCAAGAAGATTCTTGAACGATTCCGTATGGATAGTTCGAAGAAAGGATTCCTCCCCTTAGGACACGGTATCCATCTGTCCAAAGGGATGACTCCTCAAAGTGTTGAGGAAAAGAAGGCCATGGCTGGATGCCCTTATGCATCAGCCGTAGGAAGCTTGATGTATGCCATGATGTGTACTAGGCCAGACATCTGCCATGCAGTGGGAGTGGTAAGTCGTTACCAATCCTGCTATGGAGAGAAACACTGGAATGCAGTAAAGAACATATTCAAATATCTAAGACGGACGCAAGATTACATCTTGGTCTATGGGGATGGTGATCTCCAAGTCTTAGGATATACAGATTCAGACTTCCAGTCAGATATTGATGATCGAAAGTCGACATCAGGGTTTGTATTCCTGTTGAACGGTGGTGCTGTGAGCTGGAGAAGCAAGAAGTAGGACACTACGGCGGATTCAACAACAGAAGCCGAATACATTGCCGCATCGGATGCTGCAAAGGAGGCGGTGTGGTTGCGCAAGTTCATCTTGGAGCTTGGCGTAGTTTCCTCTGATACTCCCGTCCCGTTACTCTGCGATAACACTGGAGCCATTGCCCAAGCAAAGGAACCCAGGTGCCATCAGAAGAGCAAGCACGTGGAAAGGAAATACCACATCATTCGGGAGATTCAAAAGCGTGGTGATATCATCATCACCAAGGTGGCCTCTGCCGACAACATTGCTGATCCTCTTACCAAACCTCTGACACAGAAGGTTTTTGACCAGCATGTAATGAGTATGGGTTTACGGATTGTACCTGAATGGTTCTGAGGGCTAGTGGGAGATTGTTAGACTTGTGAGCCCTGGGCGAACCATTCTTACAATAAATGTTATTGTAATATTTAAGTTTATCAATAAAAGTTATTGATGTTTCACTCCCTTTCTGAAATTATATGAATGAATGCACTATAAGGTCCCTCTGTACAATTAGGGTTATGTATCATGGCCAGCTTGATGATCATATAGCTGTTGTTTCATTAAATGAATCATAGAGGCTGGTGTTTGGATGAATATCTAAGGAGTTAGATGGAGGACTCATCAAACACCGTCAAATGATTGTCAAGTGGAGATCTCCAGCCTGAGTAGGAGATGGCAATCCTTTCTCACATAGGCTGATATCTGACCGACCTCTTGATGCAGGTCCTCTGCATGGGAATAGTGATTCGGAGGTGTCAGATTAGTTAGGTCAATGGGTTGACCTAACGAGATCGAGATAACTTAAGTCCTATGTTGAATGCTGTCACAGCATAGGCACGCATCCTCTGACCGGAGACAGATATATTGCTATATATCTGAGTATGTACATTTGGCAGACCAATAGGTTGATGACCTAACCAAGGTCTATACACCGGCGAGCTGGTGTGCATATAAGGGTATATGAGCAATATGATCTCTCAAAGGGATCATACAGGTTCACTTGTGAACCGGAAGACATGAGCTCACTCATGAGGTATTGGGACCGATCAAATTCCATGCATGGTCGTCATGCTTTGGAAGCATGACATGAATTTGAAGGTATGATATATGCTTTGGGAAAGCATATGATCGATACCAAATCCCAAATGACCAAGATTGAGAAACTTAATGATTAAACCCTGAAGAAGACAGTATAAAATGATCTTGATCTTCGGGTTGATCATGGGTCTTCCAGTATGCAGGATGTACAGGTATTGGGAATACCTGAAGGGTGATGTGATCATAAACGATTGTATATCCATGACGCTTCCATTCCGAGGGAGTGATGAAACAGGTCTAGATTTTAGTTACTCCTTTCAGTAGAGAAGCAATCCGATCTTAGTCCAAGTGTTGGACATTGGTCTGAATGGGATTCAGATTCAATGAGAAGATTGGATTTGCCGTCTTGATTTAATCAAGCATCTGTGGGAGGTTCGTTCGATCTGGATTTGAGATAATATCTCAACATCCAAGTCACTATACATGGAATAATACAATCGCCCTGTCCTTATCTCCAAGTATCTGCGGAGAAAGCACATTATTCTTGAAAGGGTTCAAGAATAATTCTTTTGATGAAATATCCAAGCAAGGACTTGATGATTAAATGTGATTTAATTATCAAGCTTGAATATGAATATGATTCATATTGTGAAAATGATTATCTAAGATAATTAAATGAGATTTAATTATCAAGGATTAAGAGAATGTGGATAACACTATCCATGATATATGTGTGTTATAAATATGATTTATAATATACATATATAAGAGAGAGAATTTGTGTAAATAGCATTTGTTAATTAATAATGTGGATTGGATTCACATTTGTTAATTAATTGGAAATGCAATTTACTAACTAGTTTGGGTTGTGAATCACACAATATTCAATGGCATGATTGAAATATTCACAAATTAATTTGGAATTAATTTGGTGAATATTTATTGTGATTAATTAAGGAATATTGTGATAAATAAAATAGAGAAAACCACCTCCATGGGTGGCGTCACCCATGAATTGTTCATGGGTGACGCCCCCCCTTTTTAGGAGGGTGGTTAGCTCCACTTCTATTATCATATTATCTCTTGATTAATTGTTTTTAAAATGATGTTGTTGAACAACAATCCTAGCCATTGATTTATCATGGACCAAGCATAGCCCTTGGATCCATGTGTCCCATGGATTGAGATCCATTGGATCCTAAACTAGTATAAAAGGAGGGCTAGGGTAGCCTTTCCAAGGTACATCATCTAGAGTTGTAGAAAACTACTACTCTCTCTCTCTCTCTCTAATTCTCGTGTGGTCTCTCTCTTAATATCCAAGTGGCCGTCCACTTTGCATATTGAAGAGGAGAGCATCTTGCTTCGCCTTCGACGCTTGGATCTTCGTCAAGTATTGCGGGAAGGACGCGACTCATCATCGTGCCCGCAAGCGCATTCTCCGTGGGTCGGACTTAAGATAGGAGGATCTCTACTTTGGGATCTCGCGATCACAACCACGCTTCAAGAGGTATTCCTTGTACTTTATGGTTTGATGAAACGATCCGAGAAGTGTTCTCGTGATCATGTGGTTTCATCTTTATAAGTTAAAATTTTAATTTCCGCTGCATCTAGCATCTAGTACGACTAGTTGCTCCGATTGCATACGATGCGATCGACACGCTTCCGTGATGCGCTTAAGGATTCACAATATCCTTCAGTTGGAATATGCAAGTCTCCTCATAATAATGAGGAATGACAATTAAATAGATAATATGTCTACAACTGTAGGGTTTGTATGTCTCTGTAATCTTGATCTCTCATCGAATGTACTTTAGAAGTGACATATCGATGATGATCGCATTGTCAAATAATCCTTATAAAATCAATGAAGATATTCCGGCATACATATGTGCTCTTGACATTTATCATGAATGAGATGGTTCCCTGCATCATGCAGAATGGTGGCTCTATTAGAGATGATGTATTCAAAATGTTTGAATACCTACCTAAACCAATGTTTTAAGAGTCTAAATGGATGTAAACATGATGAGTGTCATTGTTCTATTGTCTATACTCTAGTCATTCATGAAGCTTCATAATATTCATATTGTATGAATTTAATGAAGAACGTATAAATGTCGAAATGCTCTTACATTGAATTCTTTTTGAATTTAACATAAGAAATCCTTAGTCTTAAGCAATGTTTGCCTATAGATAAAGGGAGCGCAGTAGAAGCACTGGTCAGAACCAAGATGAGAAGGATAGTTAAAGAGTTCACCATACTTCTATGACTTCTATATGACATCCAAAGAGTTGGATGAACGCCAATATTGCAATAAATTGATGTGTTGATAGCTATCAAGTCTGTCTAGAATCCATAGAGAAGGACTCGGATAGAGCATCAGAATAATCTCTATAAATCATTGAAATTGACTTGCTTAAAGTCTTGTAATTGTATCTCGATCTTCTACAACACTTGCAATGGGATGCATATGTTTTGGAAGACTAGAAAATTTGTTCTTAAAGCTTATAGTCATCCACATAAATATTGATGCAATTGTTGCAACAATCTTTATTGGATTGAAAGGCTTCATAATTTCAGTGGGAGAGCCCTTAGTCTTAGAGAATGTCTCTATGACCAAGATATTAGAATACACTCATTGTTTATTTCTAAATGTTGGAAATAAACATAAATTCTGTAATAAATCTATCATAAAAAGTTATGAAGGAGATATTTCAGATAGTAATCTAAAATCTAGTGGACTCCACTAAATTAGAAAATTGATGAATTGTTCATTAACATTTCTAAATACTGAAATTAAACCTCAAGATCAATAGAAGGATAAAGATCATTTGACAATGATCTAGCACCAAGCCTTGTACATTTGTCTATTGATTTGATCAATAGACTAGTGAGAGATGAAACTTTAGAATGTCTAAAATTTCAAAACTTACATACTTATGAATATTGTATTCAAAGTAAAATGTCCAATACACCCTTCTTAGAGAAAGGTGTAAGATGTAAAGTTATTCAAGGTCTAATACATATTGATGTATGTGATCATCTATATCAGAATAAACATTATGGATATGTGATATCTATTAATGATTATTGGTGATATAAGATTTCTTCCCTTCACCATTAGAAACCTTTGAAATGTTCAAAAGATTTCATAAGTTTGGTTTAGAACCAAAGTTTGAAGGAATATTAAATGAATTTGATCTAATCTAGGTAGTCGGTACCTACTAGATGAATTCATGGAATTCCTTATAGAGATATGAACATTATTTTTTTATCTCACTCCTCCTGATAAACCTAAACTCAATAGAGTTGTAGGGAGATACAATTGGATCATGTGTGACATGATTTGATCAATGATGAATTTGTAGCATAATCTCCTCTTAGTATCCAGGTATATATGTAGTAGAGACTACAATATATATCCTTAATATGGTTCCATGCATGCAAGATGGAATCTAGCACTTGAGAGTGCTTCTTCATTAAAGGATGGTATTGGATACCTACTTTATGACCTTGAGATTCTTAAAATATCTCATCTCTGAGAATGTGATTCTTAGAGGTTGAGACTCTTGAGAATCAAGATGAAAATGAAGTGTAGGAACTCATTTAATATTGAGAAGATAATGAGGCTCCTGAAATTGGAAACTAAAAGTATAATTGAAGATGAAACACTAATACCTCTTCAAATGAGTTTGAGGATGGGTTCCATGTGTCAGAGAAATCTGACAATGATCGAACTTCATGTGATGAAGCTTCTGAAGATCATAACATGGATAGATGGATGATAGCAATAAAAGTCCAATGTGGACTTCATATACAAGTGTTGTATATGGACCCTCGAGGATCCACCTATGTGGGTAAAACCTGTAAAGGTGTAAGTGGATCTTCAAGAGAAAGGGAACCTGATGAGAAGGTAGAGACCTTTAAAGCATGGTTCGTAGCCATGAGCTACACACCGGAAGAGAAGACATTTCTTGCGATGAGACTTGCTCTTCGGTGACCATGCTTAAAACCATAAGAATATTGCTAACCTTAGCTACACAACTTGACTATTGCATCTTCAAGATGTAAGTCAATATTGCATTCCTCTATGAATACCTCTTTGAGGATATTCACATGAAGTAGCCCTAGGGTTTCATGGTTAAGGAAAGTAAGGTTTGCAACCTAGGGAATCCATCTATGGACTCAAATAAGCTTCTTGACGTTGGACCATAAGATTTGATGAAAATATAAATGTTATGATTTCAGATGGAATCTTGATGAACCATGTGAAGCTTAGTGGGAGTGCCTTTGTGTTCATCGTGCTAAATGCAGATGATATCCTAATCATTTAAAATGATATAAGGATAATAATAAGTGTTTTATTATCTGAATGTTCCATAACATGAGATATGATCTCGAGGATACCTCTTGGATCTTAGTTTTGAAGGTGTTCGGAAGCAAAGAAAAGAGGATATTGGGACTATCACATTTGTAGTACACCTTGGACTTATTCTATTCTTAGAAATTCCAAGAAAGGCTCCCATCCCTTAAGATATTGTACTGACATGTCTAAAGGGATAACACCTCAAAGAGTTGAGGAAGTTAATACTAGAACTGCTTGCACTTGTGCATCAGTATCGAGAAGCTGAGTGTATGTTAGATGTGTACAAAAGCCAGATATCTGCCATGCAGTGGGAGTAGTAAAGTGTTGCTAATCCTACTATGGGGAGAAAACACTTGATTGCAGTAATAACAATATCTTCATAGAGGACAAGATTTTTGATATAGTGATCTCAAAGTTTTATCTTCAAAAACTTAAGACTTTATAGATAGAGATCTTAAAAGGTCTTAACTGTGGATACCTTAGGAGATAGAGATCTCCAGGAATAAGGGTATGTTGGTAAGGGTTATGGAAATATTATTTAAGATAATTGTTAAGCTATAGTGTCAATGACACTCGAACTAACAAGATTGAGTAATGGTTGCATAAGATGCAACATTCGCATTAGATGCGAGCACTATTACTGGGGATATGCAAGTACCGTAAAAAGAATTGGCGTAGTCTCGCGGGAACAAAGTGACTGATCAGCTTACCTGGCTATTTTCTAAATAGCCTATGATTGTCACATGAGTACGAGTTTAAATGATTATCCCATTAATGCCTCTTTGGGCTAGTGGGAGATTGCTGGAAATGCGAGCCCACGGTGAGCCATTATGCAATAAATGTTATTGCGAACATGATTCCCTGATCTGAAATGAAGAATGAATACTTTGCATAATAGGTCCCTTAATACAATTAGGGTTATGTACCATGGCCATCTTAATAATCATACAGCAGTTGATTCAACTATTGAATTATAGAGGCCGGTGCTTGGATGAATATCTAAAGGGTTAGATTGAGGACTCATCAAGCACCGTCAAATGATTATTAAGAGATGGCAATCCTTTCTTAATTAGGTTGATATCTGACCGACCTCTAGATGCAGGTCCTCTGCATAGGAATAGAGATTCAGAGGTGTCAGATTAGTTAGGTCAAAGAGTTGACTTAACGAGATCGAGATAACCAAAGTCCTCTATCGTATGATGTAACGATATAGGCACGCATCCTATGACTGGAGACAGATGTGTTACTATATGTCTAAGTATGTACATTTGGCAGACCAATAGGTTGATGACCTAACCAAGGTCTATACACCGACGCGCTGGTGTGCATATAAGGGCATATGAGTAATACGATCTCTCAAAGGGATCATACATGTTCAATTACTGAACCGGAAGACATGAGCTCACTCATGAGATATTGGGAAGAATCAAATTCCGTGTGCACGGTCATCTCGCTTTGGAAGCTTGACTGGATTTGTAGGTTTGATATATACTTTTGGAAAGTATATGATCAAGACCTAGGTATGATATATGCTTTTGGAAAGTATGTGATCGATACCAACTCCCAATGATCGAATGAGAAACCTACTGATAAAAACCCTAAAGTAGACAATATAAAGTTGATCTAATACTTTGGGTTTATTCTGTGTCTTCCAGTATGCACGATGTACATGTATTGGGAATACCTGAGGGTGATGTCATCATAAACGATTGTATAACCACGACGCTTCCATTTCTAGGGAGTGATGAAACGAGTCTGGATTTTAGTGACTCCTCTCAATAGAGAAGTAATCTGATCTTGGTCTAAATGTTGGACATTGATCTGAATGTGATTCGGATGCAATGAGAAGATTAGATTTGCGGTCTAGATTTAATCAAACATATATGGGAGGCCCGCGATCTAGATTTGAGATACGATCTCAATATCCAAGTCACTATACGTGGAACAACACAATCGCCCTGTCCTTATCTCCAAATATCTGCGGAGAAAGCACATTATCCTTGATTGGGTTCAGGATAATTTCATTGTTGATATAATGTATCCGAGCATTGAGAAAATTGATAATTAAATGTGGTTTAATTATCATGAGCAATATGAATTTTATTCATATTATATAGAGATTTATCTAAGATAACTAAATGTGGTTTGATTATCAAAGATGTGAATAATGTGAATATGATTCACATTGTTTGGGAACATGAGAATAGAGATCCAAGATGATTAAATGTGATTTAATTATCACGGATAAGAATAATGTGGATATCAATATCCATATTATTCATATATATTATAAATGTAATTTATAATATAAAAGAAAGAGCTATTGGTAATTTACATTTGTTAATTAAATGTTAACGTGAATTGGATTCACATTGGACATTGAATTGAAAATGTAATTTACATTTTATTTTGGGTTGTGAATATGATTCACAAAATTTTTCAATGGCAAGATTGCAATGTCTACAAAATAATAATGAATTATTTTTGTAGAATATTTTTACAACAATTGTTGTTGTAATGGGAGATATGAATTTATCATGAGATCTTGGAGAATCTCACATTCCAAGTTGGAGTGTAGACGGCTAGCCATTCCAACTTGGAATTGGTGGCCGTCCATAACTCCTTATGAAATGTAGAGATTCTCATCTCCATTATCTCTAATTTTGTAATTTTATTTAGGATTGAATAATACTTTATTTATCAAATATATTTAATCTATATTAAATTAGTTGTTGTGTTTTTTAACCAACAATAATATTGACCGTTAAAAGAAATGCAATCAATGGGAGCCATTGGATTTGCGTTGTCCCATGGATTAAGATCCATGGATCCCAAAATGTTATCAAAGGAGAGGCACTCCATTGCCCTTCTTTACACAATGCTTTTGAAGAACATCTGTCTCTCTTTCTCTCTACATGTCAGCCGTCTCTCTCCCTCTCATGGCCGTCCACGATGGATGCCCTAGAGAGGTTCTTCATCGTCGCAACATCGTCGTTATGCTGCCCGATCGTTTGCTCGTGGATCTCCGTCTCCTTCGATGCGCCTCGCTCGTGAAGAAGACGTCGGATCTCATGTGTCGAGATCAGGAGATCCACCTCTTGGATCATCAACATGGATTGTGAGAAGCACGTGGTTCATCCCCGCGCTCGCAAGCGTCTCCTCCGTCGGATTGGACTTGAGACAGGAGGTCTCTTCGTTTAGAGACTCGATCGCAACCACACTTCAAGAGGTAATCCTATTAATTGTTTCTGGTTTAGACAAAATAATCCGAGAAGTGTTCTTGGATCATGTGGTTTCGTCGCATAAAAAAAATTAATTTCCGTTGCATAGAACAACTAGTCTTACTAGTCGTTCTTCGTCGTATTCGATACGACGCTCATGCTTCCATGATGCGCTTGAGGATTATACCATATCCTTCAATCAGCCCTCCCCCTGTCATGGGGAGAAAGAGAGGGGCTGGGCAGAGCCCCTCGTAAAGGTAGACCCCCGTTAATGGGGGAGGAGATGAGGTATCTAACGCTCGAAGGTGGCGGTTAAAATGGTGAAGGGTGTGGCTTGCGTGGGAGAGATGGAGTAGTGGAGAACACGTCGTGGGAGTCCAGGTGTTGCGTAAGGAAGGTGGTTGATTTGTCTACGACGTGGGGTTGATGGTGAGTGGAGATGATGGCAAAGATGACGGGAAAAATAGGAAGGGGGAAGGTGATCTACGAGGTTGAGGTCGTGGGAGGGAGACGATCGGAGATAGGGGACGAAGATTCGACCGTTGGATCTCACAATCCAAAGGTTGAGAAAGAAGCACGTTGAGTGGTCCCGATTATATCAGTGAGGTGCTTAATCGACGGTTAAGGGGTTGGCCACGTGTCAAGCTGAGCGAACAACGGAACAAAAGGCTTGGATGAGATTGATGAGCCGATCGGGCAGTGGAGATCAAAGCACGGATAAACGACTGAGATGGAATATTCTCATGCTAGACCATGCGGCGCAGAGAATCACATGTGGCACAATGAGAAACAGATGCTAGCGGACGACGACAATGGAATTTGGAGCTTGATTGGATGGCTAGGAATAGCTGCGGAATGAACAGTAGCGATTCAGGCTTCCAGTCTTCCATTCGACTGCCACTGGGCCAGGGCACGTGGAGCAAGGAAATGCGGCCACGTGGCTCAACAAGAAAGAGCCACGTGGCCCAATCAAATTATTGCGATGAAGAAATTGATTTATAACAGAGTAGATGGCCGAATTTGGAAAAACTCAAAACATGAAAGTTGTAGATCTCAATGAGATCTACAAGTTTCATGATGCCAAAAAATGGAGATGAGGTCATTTAAAGGCAGAAAATATTTTTGAGGGCATTTTTAAGGATGAAAATGCCATAGATTTTAATTTTGCTATTTTTTAGTGTTTTTTTAATTTATTTAAAGACTAATAATTACAAGAATTTTCTGGTTTTTATTGACACCAAGTTTAAGATAGGGGGTTCATTTCAGTGAATTAAAAGCATGAAACATGGTTTCATCAACCCGCTATACTTGAACTATGCTCGTCCTCGAGCATCAAAGAAAATGAACGAACTGGATTAATCCCCTTATGCATGTGGTTGTAGGATCCGATCTGTTCAAGTCTTCTCAATTTTAGAGATCCAAAATCTTAGAGCTCAACCCAGTCTTAATCAAGAGGCACCTAATTCCTCTAGTTATCCAGACTCTCTCTCATGTGCATATAAATTAAGGATATGATATTTAGTGTTGATTGCGTTTATGAGAGTCGAGTCAAAACGTCACCCAAGGTCTTGGTCCAAGAAATCCTCCTAAGAACCCAATCCTCAACACTAGGGAATAAATCAAATCTTGCATCCAGTCCACCGTCTCTTTAGTTGTCAGACTTAAAACTGTAGATGAAAGGCCAGTAATGGAGGGCATGGGATTGTGTCATTTCTTCTCTCCCTCTCATTGGAACAAGGTTTCTCTCTAGTGCCTTATTACACAACACATATTTTTTTGGTGTTGATCAGTGCGTCTGTCAAGAGAAGTTGGAGTCATCTGCACTTGTTTTCCTAGGAGTACATCGGAGTGTGCCTTTTTTGAGTACCTATCATACCTTCTACACCTACACTTGTAGCATTTACGATGCAGAGCCCTTTTTGGTGCGAGCCCAACTCCTGGTCCTAATAGCGGTGGTCCAAGTGGACACTTTGAAATGGTTGGGAGTGCTCGCCTTTGGTGGAAGCTCTTTGATATTTGACTTTGCGGAATGAGAGTTTTTCTTTTACATTTCATTGCTTTGTAATATTTTTGGCTAACTCCACTGCTTTTACGAAGAGTTGGCGCACACTGATCAACATTTTTTATTTTATAACACCCTGGTACATATGTAAATGTCAAGAGATAGTACAAACCATGTTCTCATACTGGCTAAAGATGTTGACACTTAGGTTTCATGAAGCCTTCAATTATTTTATCCCATCCTCGAGCATCATTAGATCAGGTCCAGACTCAAATCCCTCATCCCAGTCCCTTAAGCGAAGAGTCAACTCATCTCATCGAAACCGCAGTCATGCATGTGATGTGTTGATCATATTCTTATGGTCGGAGACTAAGCATGCGATATAGCACGCAAATCTAGAAATCTAAGGAAATGTGGATAATTAAGTCTAAGACCCTGATGGCTAAGGCTGGTTAACCTAAAATCTCAAGACCTCATAAATCAAGCTTTCTTGAACATTTCAGAACCTGGGGGGATGTGAATTTAGAGGATTTAATCCAACTCCTTGTTGGGAAAAAAGTCTTTGTTATGATTCAAGAAAAATCCTAGGCTCTCTTATATAGGGAGAGACCTAAAGGGTAAATTACAAAGAAGTCTATATAAGAAAAAGAAATAATGACAGGATACATAAAATGATAATAAAGAAACTATCTCTACACTCCCCCTCAAGGTGGAGCATAGATGTCTATCGTGCTCAGCTTGGATAAACATCTCTGAAAGGGTCTTCTGAGCAGTGGCTTGGTGAATACATCTGTCATCTGATCTCCTGAGCTCACATGTGCAGTAGATATCAATCCTCTCTGAATCAAATCCCTGGTGTAATGGTAGTCAACTTCAATATGCTTGGTCTTTTCATGGAATGCTGGGTTGTTGGCAATGAATAGCGCTGCATGATTGTCACACTGAAGCTCCATAGGTAGTGGCACAGCTACATGTAGATCTTCTAGTACGGAACGAACCCACCATTTTGCTGTGAGTTATATGCACATGTAGTTTGGTGAATAATACCCTTTGATGAAAGAAAGTGAGAAAGTGAGCGTGTATAAATTCAAGGGCATTATCCGTCCGCACATATTTGACAGAGGAAGAGAAAACATTGTGCATTTCATTAATCAAATTCTTGATCACATCTCCTGCTTCAGATTTATTCTTCAAAAGAAAGACACATGACACACGAGAAAAATCATCCACTACCACAAGATAAAACCTATGCCCCTGATGATCGGGAACACGACTCGGACCCCATATATCTATATGCAACAACTCAAACAGGGAGCTACTACTCCGACTCTGACGACTTGGAAAGCTTGACCTATAATGCTTTCCCAACTGACATGCTTCACAGCGGAAAGACGAACTAGGAGAAATCTGGGGCAGAAGATGGCGCATTTTCTTGAGCGGAAGGTGACCAAACCAGAGATGCCAGATGTACGGAGAGACTGGTCCGGCAGAATGAGAAGAGACACCAGCATAGGAATTTCAGACCAGCCGATATAAACCATTCTGCTCAGAGCCACAACCAATCACCTTGCCCGTGAGTATGTCCTGAAAAATGAGAGAAGATGGGTAAAATAAAGCATGACAATTTAGATCCTTCGTGATATGACTAATAGATATCAAATTCATTGAGAACTCAGGAGCATGTAAGACGTTCTATAACTGCATAGTGGAGGAGAGGACGACCTCCCCCTATCCAACAAGGTGTGAATGGGTTCCATTTGCTATCTGTACAGAACAGTCAGGAGGAATGTCCCTGTAGGCCTGTAATCTATCTCTATCTCAGCAGAGATAATGTGTGGATCTGGAATCTATAACCAGTCAGATATATCATGAGGTGGTATCAAAGCAGTAGATCTACCTGAGGTACTGGCTGCGGCTGAGGAACTAGCAGAGGCAGTAGCAGCAATATCTGAAGAACCACCTGACGAATCACCAGACGAATGTGGCATAATATCTCGGAGACGGGCCACAAGTTCGTCGAAACGAGTATCGACAGTAGACGGTAATGGAGACTGTGAGTGCTCTACAACACGTGCCGATGCTGGGAACCCATGCTTCAAATAGCATGTCTCCTCTGAGTGTCCTGTGCGGTGACAATAGGGGCATGTCTGACTGAAGCGACCACCCCTTCCTTGAGATCCACGGCCACGTCCGCGACCACGACCAGAAGGCGGTCCACCTCTCCCACGCGAGACTACCATCGCTGAAGGAGGTGGAGTAGAAGAGCTGGAGGAAACTGGAATGCGACCGAGCCTTCTGTAAGCATCTTCCACTGGAGGAATAACTGCATCAGCTAGGATCTGAGATCGAGTGGCATCATACTCAGGATCAAGTGCCCCAAGTAGAACACCAACCATGGTGGCATTTCGGAACGCCTTCTGTTGTTCAGGGGTTGCCGTGAGAGGAATGGTACTATATAACTTCTCAAACATCCCTCTTAGGGATGTGTAAAGAGAATAGAGAGGTCTGCCGTTCTTCTTCATTGTGAAGATGTCGTGCTGAAGCTGCAACATCTTCGTCTCATTTCGCACCTGCGAGTATGTAGCGGCAAGAATGTCCCACATTGCCTTAGCAGTGGGCTGATGGAGGACGTCGTTAGCAATCTCCATCGTCAATGTACCAGACAACCAGACCTTCGCATAGGAGTCATCAGCCTCCCATCAGGCATATATCCTAGTCTTCTCCGCTGGCTCATCCTCGGTAAGAATGTGCTTCTTACCATTCGACTTCATGAGGCTCATGAACTGCATAGCCCAGAGCTCATAGTTAGACCCGTCATCTTGACAATTGGCGTAGGACCTTTGAATGCGCCGGTGGAGGGCATATCGACTTTCGATTCTGACATACTGCCACTTGGAGAAGAAGTAGGATATGTAGACGCGATGATGAATGTCTACACCAACTGCATCGGATTTGAGTGCGTATGTAGACGTTACGCACTCAAATCCATATAGCGAACGAGGAGGAAACTAGGGCACGCCTCAAGGGAGGCTTACAGCCCTTGCAGCGGCCGGGAGCCACTTAGGGACCTTGCACGGCTGGCTGTGGATGCACCGGAAGGTCTACAACAGCAATTAGTGGCTGCCGCCGATGGGCTGGGGCCGCAGGCGGCTGGCTGGGGCCTTCGGCGGAGGGTTGGGGCCCGAGGAAGAGAGATAACGGCAAAGGACTGAGAGTTGGGACCTCCTGCTATGGCCTAAGGCGATGGGAGCCCCATGAGCGAGGTGGCGGCGGTGTGAGATAAGGGAAGGGAGAGAGGCGGCGGCGGTGCCGAGAAGAGGGAGGCGGGTGGGGAAAGGGGGTGGCGGGTGGTGAGCCCTAGGGTGGCTCTGATACCATGTTGGGAAAAACGTCTTTGTTATGATTCAAGAAAAACCCTAGGCTCTCTTATATAGGGAGAGACCTAAAGGGTAAATTACAAAGAAGTCTATATAAGAAAAAGGAATAATGACATGATACATAAAATGATAATAAAGAAACTATCTCTACACTCCTTCATTCAAAAACTCTTTTTTTGAAGGCTTTAAAAGATAACATGACTGCCTAAACTCAAATGAGTAGATGCATTTGCATTCAATCAGTATAGGTGTAAGTACAGACCGGAGCCCGTTGCTTGAGGACGGAGCCTTGCGCGATGTCCTCTAAACCACCTACTCTGCTAAGGGCGAACCCTCACTGAACACAACTACTTATTTTGGCTTAGTAGTCACTCATGACTCTTAAAGGATTTTGAATTTTTCTCATTTTTATGGGATTTTAATTAGAGGTTAGAACACAAGTTAAACTCAACTTCCCTTGGAATCAAAAAGAACATTCAATACCAAGTCACACAAATAAATATTTTCAAAACATTTTCAAAAGATTTTCAAAACAAAAGAAAGTTATTTTCAAATCATTTTCAAAAATATTTTTTATAAAAATAGTGTAACATAATATAGAAAGCTTTGAAAATAATTTGGTCCACTTAGTTCAAAGGATTTTACTTTAGCCAAAAAGTTTTAAATTTTTCAA
Organism: Ottelia alismoides; assembly: GCA_037367405.1. NCBI lineage: Eukaryota > Viridiplantae > Streptophyta > Magnoliopsida > Alismatales > Hydrocharitaceae > Ottelia > Ottelia alismoides. The sequence goes on along the minus strand of JAZKJV010001199.1, from coordinate 78,848 downwards.
AATTTTCAGATTGTAGCTAAAGTACATATATTGTATATACGGTATACCCCCCTATATTTAAACTTTGCTATGTCCTCATAGCACGAGATGATACAAGTCCATAGGTACATTTAAATATAGAAAAATATACAGGAACTAAGGAGGGCTCCCCCCTATACTTAGGTTAGAAATAACATAAGTATTGGGGCAAGGAAAGAAGAGTAGAGAAAATCACAGGGACTCGGGTCCCCCCCCATACTTAGGCTGAGGTGTAGCCTAAGTATAAAGATTGAGTTTTGATGCAGGAGAGACAGAGGTGAATGAAGAAGACGGATGGATATACAAGTGAGTTAATGAATTTTTGGAGATCAATGGAGTATCTAAGGTTCATGGGAGGATGTCAGAGCAAACAAGGCTCAATCAAGCATGCAAAAACCCTTTAATTCACCAACTCACACATGAAACCAACAGGTGTTGGTTTATTATCTTGTCATTTTTATTGGTGATTAAAACAATTCAAATTTACGTGGGCAAAAATATCAAATAAAATAAACTGCGTAAACAAGGGTGTTGTTTTCCCAAAACAAAATTTTGCTCCATTTTTATGTATGCAATTGCAATTAACAGTCCCAATTAATTTTCTTTAAGGTTATTACTGAATTAAGGTGAGCACATAAACCAACAGTCATAGTTTATCGCTCATTCCCATTTTCCTTTAACCTAGGTGATCAAGCTAGGGGAAATCGAGAAAAACCATGATCTAGGCTAAGCGAGAAAACATGTAGTACCTTGGCCAAAAATACATGAAAACATGGACTATTTTGAAAACCAAAATGATATGTATGCAAGTTGATCGAAAACCGCACCTAACATGCTTCTGTTAACGGGGAAGAATATCTTTTAATTTGGCTAAGTGAAGCGATATTATGTGCATCTTTGTGTAAAGTGTGTGAAGGATATGGTTAGATCCTCAATTGCATCACGGAAGCGTGAGCATCGTATCGAATACGATGAAGAACGACTAGTCGCACTAGTTGTTCTATGCAACGGAAATTAAAAAATTTTCATGCGACGAAACCACGTGATCCAAGAACACTTCTCGGATCTTTTCGTCTAAATCACAAACAAGTACTAGGATTACCTCTTGAAGCGTGGTTGCGATTGAGTCTCTAAACGAAGAGACCTCCTGCCTCAAGTCCGATCTGACGGAGGAGACGCTTGCGAGCGCGGGATGAATCGTGTACTTGTTGCAATCCATGTTAATGATCCAAGCAGCGGATCTCCAAATCTCGACACACGAGATACGACGTCATCTTCACGACAGAGGCACTTCGAAGAAGATAGAGATTCATGAGCAAATGGTCCAGCAGCATAACGACAATGTTGCGGTGATGGAGAACCTCCTCTAGGGCATCCATAGTGGACGATCATGAGAGAAGAAGAGAGAGGGTTGACATGTAGAGAGAAAAAGAGAAAGAGAGACTTATATTCTTATATGAGCAAAGAAGAGCAAAGGGATGCCTCTCCTTTTATAATATTTGGGATCCATGGATCTCAATCCATGGGCAACACAAATCCAATGGCTCTCATTGATTTGTGTTTCTTTTAATGGCCAAGATTTGTGTTGGTAAAAACCAACAACAATTAATTTAATAAAAATCAAATATACATTAAATATAATTTGATTTATATCAAATCAATCTCCATTGGCGAAATAGGAAGGAGGCAAGCCTCCTTCCATATAGGGCGAAGGACGGCTATGAGTCCTATAAGGACTTGGTAACCGTCCCCTCTCCTTGTTAGGAAGGGAGCTTCCTTTCCATATTACATGAGATTGCATTATCTCATGATTCTCCCCAATATTTGCAACAACTTTTTATTGCAAAAATATTCACCAAAATAATTCCAAATTATTTTGTGAACATTGCAATATTGCCATTAGAAAATTTTGAATCACATTCACAACCCAAAATAAAATGTGAAATACATTTTCAATTAATTGTTCAATGTGAAGACCGATGGATATACAAGTGAGTTAATGAATTTTTGGAGATCAATGGAGTATCTAAGGTTCATGGGAGGATGTCAGAGCAAACAAGGCTCAATCAAGCATGCAAAAACCCTTTAATTCACCAACTCACACATGAAACCAACAGGTGTTGGTTTATTATCTTGTCATTTTTATTGGTGATTAAAACAATTCAAATTTACGTGGGCAAAAATATCAAATAAAATAAACTGCGTAAACAAGGGTGTTGTTCTCCCAAAACAAAATTTGGCTCCATTTTTATGTTGAATTGCAATTAACAGTCCCAATTATTTTGCTTTAAGGTTATTACTGAATTAAGGTGAGCACATAAACCAAGCAGTCATAGTTTACCGCTCATTCCCATTTTCCTTTAACCTAGGTGATCAAGCTAGGGGGAAATCGAGAAAAACCATGATCTAGGCTAAGAGAGAAAACATGCAGTACCTTGGCCAAAAATACATGAAAACATGGACTGTCTTGAAAACCAAAATGATATGTATGCATGTCGATCGAAAACCGCACCTAACATGCTTTTGTTAACGGGGAAGAATATCTTTTAATTTGGCTAAGTGAAGCGATATTATGTGCATCTTTGTGTAAAGTGTGTGAAGGATATGGTTAGATCCTCAAGTGCATCACGGAAGCGTGAGCATCGTATCGAATACGATGAAGAACGACTAGTCGCACTAGTTGTTCTAAGCAACGGAAATTAAAAAATTTTCATGCGACGAAACCACGTGATCCAAGAACACTTCTCGGATCTTTTCGTCTAAATCACAAACAAGTACTAGGATTACCTCTTGAAGCGTGGTTGCGATTGAGTCTCTAAACGAAGAGACCTCCTGTCTCAAGTCCGATCTGACGGAGGAGACACTTGCGAGCGTGGGATGAATCGTGTACTTGTTGCAATCCATGTTAATGATCCAAGCAGCGGATCTCCTAATCTCGACACATGAGATACGACGTCATCTTCACGACAGAGGCACTTCGAAGAAGATAGAGATTCATGAGCAAATGGTCCAGCAGCATAACGACAATGTTGCGGTGATGGAGAACCTCCTCTAGGGCATCCATAGTGGACGATCATGAGAGAAGAAGAGAGAGGGCTGACATGTAGAGAGAAAAAGAGAAAGAGAGACTTATATTCTCATATGAGCAAAGAAGAGCAAAGGGGTGCCTCTCCTTTTATAATATTTGGGATCCATGGATCTCAATCCATGGGCAACACAAATCCAATGGCTCTCATTGATTTGTGTTTCTTTTAATGGCCAAGATTTGTGTTGGTAAAAACCAACAACAATTAATTTAATAAAAATCAAATATACATTAAATATAATTTGATTTATATCAAATCAATCTCCATTGGCGAAATAGGAAGGAGGCAAGCCTCCTTCCATATAGGGCGAAGGACGGCTATGAGTCCTATAAGGACTTGGTAACCGTCACCTCTCCTTGTTAGGAAGGGAGCTTCCTTTCCATATTACATGAGATTGCATTATCTCATGATTCTCCCCAATATTTGCAACAACTTTTTATTGCAAAAATATTCACCAAAATAATTCCAAATTATTTTGTGAACATTGCAATCTTTTCATTGGAAAATTTTGAATCACATTTACAACCCAAAATAAAATGTGAAATACATTTTCAATTAATTGTTCAATGTGAATCCAATTCACATTAACATTTAATTAACAAATGTAAATTATAAATAGCTCTCTCTTATATATTATAAATCACATTTATAATATATATCACTAATATGGATATTGCTATCCACATTATTCATATCCATGGTAATTAGATCACATTTAATCATCTTGGATCTCTATTCTCATGTGCCCAAATAATATGAATCACCTTCATATTATTTTCATCTTTGATAATCAAATCACATTTAATTATCTAAGATAGCTCTCTTTATAATATGAATCGGATTCATATTACTCATGATAATTAAATCACATTCAATTATCCATTTTCTCAATGCTCGGATACTCATATCAACAATGAAATTATCCTGAACCCTTTCAAGGATAATGCGCTTTCTCCGCGAATACTTAGAGATATGGACAGGGCGGTTGTATTGTTCCACGTATAGTGACATGGATATTGATATCATATCTCAAATCCAGATCACGGGTCTCCCATAGATGCTTGATTAAATCAAAACCACAAATCTAATCTTCTCATTGCTTCTGAATCACATTCAGATCAATGTCCAACATTTGGACCAAGATCATATCACTTATTTACTGAGAGGAGTCACTAAACTCCAGACCCATTTCATCACTCCCTAGGAGTGGAAGCATCATGGTTATACAATCGTTTATGATCACATCACCCTCAGGTATTCCCAATACCTCTACATCATGCATACTAGAAGACTCAGATTAAACTCGAAGTATTGGATCAACTTTATACTGTCTACTTCGTGGTTTTATCAGTAAGTTTCTCATTCGATCATTGGGAGTTGGTATCGATCATATACTTTCCAAAAGCATATATCATACCTAGGTCTTGTTCGTATACTTTCCAAAAGTATATATCAAACCTACAAATTCGATCAAGCTTCCAAAGCAAGACGACCGTGCACGGAATTTGATTCTTCCCAATATCTCATGAGTGAGCTCATGTCTTCCGATTCGATAACTAAACCTCTATAATCCCTTTGAGAGATCGTATTACTCATATGCCTTTATATGCACACCAGCGTGCCGGTGTATAGACCTTGGTTAGGTCATCAACCTATTAGTCTGCCAAATGTACATACTCAGACATATAGCAACACATCTGTCTCCAGTTTGAGGATGCGTGCATGTATCGTGACAGCATACGATATAGGACTTTGGTTATCTCGATCTCGTGAAGTCAACTCTTTGACCTAACTTATCTAACACCTCCGAATCTCTATTCCTATGCAGAGGACCTGCATCAAGAGGTCAGTTAGATATCAGCCTAAATGAGAAAGGATTGACATCTCCTACTATGGTTGGAGATCATCTCTTAACAATCATTTCATGGTGCTTGATGAGTCCTCAATCTAACTCTTTAGATATTCATCCAACCACCAGCCTCTATGAATCAATAGTTGAATCAACAGTTGTGTGATCATCAAGATGGCTATGGTACACAACCCTAATTGTACTAAGGGACCTATTATTCAAATTATCTATTCTTCATTTCAGATCAGGGAATGATATTTGCAATAAAATTTATTGCATAATGGCTCGCCGTGTTCTCGCATGTCCAACAATCTCCCACTAGCCCAAAGAACCATTAATGGACTAATCATTTAAACCTGCACTCATGCGACAATCATAGGCTATTTAGAAAATAGCTAGGTAAGCTGATAAGTCACTCTGTTCCTACGAGACTACGCCAAGTCCTTTTACGGCACTTGCATATCCCAGTAACAGTTCTCGCATCTAATGCGAATGTTGCATCTTTTGCAACCAATACTCAATCTTGTTAGTTACAGTGTCCTTGACACTACAGCTTGATAATTATCATAACCACTATTTCCATAATCCTTATCAGAATACCCTTATTCTTGGAGATCTCTCTCTCTCTCATGGTATCCACGGTTAAGACCTTTTAGATCTCTATCTATAAAGTCTTAAGTTTTTGAAGATAAGACTTTGAGATCACTATCTCAAAAAATCTTGTCATCTATGAAGATTTTACTATTACTACAATCAAGTGTTTTATCTCCATAGTAGGATTAGCAACACTTTACTACTCCCATTGCATGGCAGATATCTGGCTTTTGTACACATCTAGTATACACTCAGCTTCTCGTAACTGATGCACAAGTGCAAGTAGTACTAGCATTCACTTCCTCAACTCTTTGAGGTGCTATCCCTTTAGATAGGTCAGTACCATATCTTAAGGGATGGAAGCCTTTCTTGGAATTTCTAAGAATAGAATATGTCCAAGGTGTACTACAAATGTGACAGCCCCAATATCCTCTTCTCTTTGCCTCTGAACAACTTCAGAACTAAGATCTACGAGGTATCTTTGAAATCATATTTCAAGATATGGAATAGCCAGTCTATAAAACACTTATTATCATCCTTATATCATTCCAAATGATTAGGATATTATCTATATTTAGAACGATGAACACAAAGGCACTCCCACCAAGCTTCATATGGTTCATCAAGATTCTATCTGAAATCATAACATTTACAATTTCATCAAATCTTATGTTCCAGCAACAAGAAGCTTATATGAGTCCATAGATGGATTTCTTTAGCTTGCACATCTTACTTTCCTCAACCATGAAGCCTTGGGGCTACTTCATGTGAATATCCTCAGAGAGGAATGCAATCTTGACTTCTTTCTCTTGAAGATCCATTTACACCTTTATGGGTCTTACCCATATAGGTGGATCCTCGAGGGTCCTTATACAACACCTGTATATAAAGTCTACTTTAGACTTTATTACTAACATCTATCTTTCCATGTCATGATCTTCAGAGACTTCATCACATGAAATCCAATCATTGTCAGACTCAACTGACACATGGAATACATCTTCAAACTCATATGAAGAGGTGTAAGTGTTTCATTTTTAATTGTCCTTGAGTTTCCAATTTCAGGAGCCTCATTATCTTCTTAAGATTAAATGAGTTCCTACACTTCATTTTCATCTTGATTCTCAAGATTTTCAACCTCTACGAATCACATTCTCAGAGATGGGATATTTTAAGAATCTCAAGATCATAAAGTAGGTATCCAATACCATCCTTTATTTTTCTAATGAACCATCACTCTAAAGTGCTAGATTCCAGCATGCATGGTACCTTATTAAGGATATACATTGTAGTCTCTACTACGCATATATATCTGAAAATAATGGATAATTATGCTAAAATTCATCATTGATAAGATCATGTCACACATGATCCAATTGTATCTCCATATAACTCTATTAAGTTAAGGTGTGTTAGGACGATTGAGATAGAAATGATATTCATATGTCCATAAGATATCCTTTGAACCAAAAATTACATCAAATTCATTTTATCTTCCTTCAAACTTTGGTTGTAAACCAAAAATAATGAGAACTTTGAACATTTCAAAGGTTTCTTTAGGTGAAGAGAAGAATTTTCATATCATACATAATCATCAATAGATATCACATATCCATAATGTTTACTATGATATAGATGATCCGCATACATCAATATGTATGAGATCCTGAATACCTTGACATCTTACACCATTCCCAAAGAAGGGTGTATTGGACATTCTACTTTGAATACAATATTCATAAGTATGTAAGTTTTGAAATTTTAGACATTCTAAAGTTTTATCTCTTACTATTCTATTGATCAAATCAATAGACAAATGTCCAAGGTTTGATGCCAGATCATTGTAAAATGACCTTCATCCTCCTATTGATCTTGAGGTTTAATTTCAGTATTTAGAAATGTTAATGAACCATTCATTAATTTTCTAGTTTTGTGCAGTCCACTAGATGTTAGATTACTATCTGAAATATATCCATCCTAACTCTTTATGATAGTTCTATCTCAGAATTCATGTCTATTTCCAACATTTAGAAACAAACAATGAGTGTATTCTTATATCTAGGTCATAGAGACATTCTCTAAGACTAAGGGCTCTCCCACTGAAACTAGTCTATCAATCCAACAGAGATTGTTGCAACAATTGCATCAATATACATGTGGGAAACTATAAACCTTAAAATCAAATTTTCCGGTCTTCTAAAACTTATGCAACCTATTGCAAGTGTTGTTAGAAGATTGAGACATAATTATTAGAATTTATCTTATCAAATAAGTAAGTCAAAGTCAATGATTATATGTAGATTATTCTGATGCTCTATCTGAGTCCTTCATTAAGGATACTAGAAAGTCAAGATAGTCATACTATCAATACATCGACTTATTGCAGTATTGGCATTCATCCAACTATCTGGATGCCATATGGAAGTCACAGAAGTAGGTCAACTCTTTGACTATCTTTCTTACTCAGGTTCGAGCCATGCTTCCACTAAGCTCCCTTCATCTATAAACAACCATTGCTTAAGATTAAGGATCTCTTACGTTAAATTCAAATGAATTCGATGTATGAGCATTTCAACATTTATACATGCTTCATTAAATTCATACAATATGAATATTATGAAGCTACATGAATGACTAGAGTATAGACAGTAGAACGATGACACTCATCGTATCTACATCCATCTAAACTCTTGAAACATTGGTTCAGGTAGGTATTCAAACATTATGAATACATCATCTCTTATAGAGCCACCATTCTGCATGATGCAATGAACCATGTCATTCATGATAAATGTCAAGAGCACATATGTATGCCAGAATATCTTCTTAGATTTTTATAAGTATTAATTTACAATTATGATCATCATCGACATGTCACTTCCAAAGTACATTTGATGATATCATGACTATAGAGACATACAAACCATAGGGTTGTAGTCCTATTATCTTTTTAATTGTCATTCCTCATTATTGTGAGGAAACTTGCACATTGCAACCACATACATTATGTGTCCAAGTGCAAGTACAATATCTGGATCATGAGTCCAATCCATGATATTTCACTGGTTATTATTGAGTATATCATTGAGTGGGTTTTAATGAAGGATTATCTGAAATAAGAAATTTGCATAAATGTATAGATTTATATTTATATATATACATGTTTTACTTTGATTTAGGAATTTTTATATCAAAGTTGTCTTGCCTTGTCAACACTGAAAGTTCATTCCCTTAATCACTTTCAATGTAAGAGATATACTTACCATTATATCTCAAGCAAGATCTGAGATCTCCTTCCTTATCTTTGTTACATTCCAATAATATGAGAACTTGCAACTCGGATAAAAAGAAGCGGGAACACATTCCGCCTTGCAAGTTCAACTTGCATCTCCCAATTCGATCTGTAACACCCGGGCCCACCACCCCTAAGGTGATGTTGACCCGTCATTAATTGAACCAACCATCAACAGGAATACAACTCGCTATGCACAATCCAATATCGCCCCAATAATATGAGGACCCGATATTGGGGTCACTACGCATACGTCCTTAATCTTTCGAGAAGAGAAGAGCCCGATCCGAATGGCTTGTATGCAGGAGCTGTCATGGCCCTACCCGTTGTCATGGCCAGTACCGACGAGAGTGGGACGGACCACATATGTTGCAACCCGCTACCCCAATGCTCTCCGACTAGACACCATATCCACCTCAGGAAAGGATAATGCCAAATAGATCAATTTGTACTTGAGATGATCATCAGTTCTTCAACCGAAATTATACTATATAATAATAATCAAAACAATTTTGATTAACATTTTAATGAGATTTGCTAAAAAAATCCCAAATCCTATTCAAGCAACAAGTTTGTTGGAATGTATATCATATAGATCATGTAACCAATTAGTGATCTAGAACACATCTAATCAATTATCGGTTATGGAAATGCCATTTAAGGAAATAATTATCATCAAATATTTCACAAATATTTATTCATAATTATTCCAGGAAATTAAACAATTTAATTTCACCAATTGATTAAATGACAATCAATAGGTTCTTGCTTAGGAAAGTATTTCCAGCAGTGACGCTCACTTATTAAAAAAACATATCTCAATCAATTTAAATCCAAATTAGACAAACTCAATTTTCGAAGATTGCTAATTTGATTTAGGACAGAACCTAATTGTTATTACACGTATTTCGAGGCAGATCAAAATAGTAATTAACACATTAATCACGTTAAGATTCACAGTTCCCACAACAGTGAATGCATGCCATTAAAACAACCATATCTCGAGCAAATGGAATCCAAATTACGTAAACTCAGATCCTATGGTTTCCTTATTTAATGGGAAACAAAATCCATGTGTTATTTTCGTGTTTAAATAAATTAAACATGGCCGAAAAATTACACTAAATAGAGATGCGAAAATGAAATGCGATAAAACTTTCGCAACCCTAACGAACCCAGGTCATTCTAGGTTTACGGATCGTATCCAAAACCTTCGACCTATGGCTCTGATACCACTTGAAGGATATGATTAGATCCTCAAGCACATCACGGAAGCATGAGCATCATATCGAATACGATGAAAACCGACTAGTCGCACTAGTTGTTCTATGCAACGGAAATTAAAAAAATTTCATGCGACGAAACTACATGATCCAAGAACACTTCTCGGATCGTTTTGTCTAAACCACAAACAAGTAATAGGATTATCTCTTGAAGCATGGTTGCAATCGAGTCTCTAAACGAAGAGACTTCCTGTTTCAAGTCCGATCCGACAGAGGAGACGCTTGTGAGCGCGGGGATGAATCGCGTACTTCTCGCAATCCATGTTGATGATCCAAACGGCAGATCTCCTAATCTCGACACACGAGATCCGACATCTTCTTCACGAGCGAGGCACACCGAATGAGACGAAGATCCACGAGCAAATGGTCGGGCAGCAAAACGACAACGCTGCGACGATGGAGAACCTCCTCTAGGGCATCAATGGTGGACGACCATGAGAGAAGAAGAGAGAGGGCTGACGTGTAGAGAGAGAAAGAGAAAGAGAGACTTATATTCTCATATGAGCAAAGAAGAGCAAAGGGATTCCTCTCCTTTTATAATATTTTGGGATCTATGGATCTCAATCCATGGGCAACACAAATCCAATGGCTCTCATTGATTTGTGTTTCTTTTGTTGGCCAAAATTTGTGTTGGTAAAAACCAACAATAATTAATTTAATAAAAATCAAATATATATTAAATATAATTTGATTTATATCAAATCAATCTCCATTGGAGAAATAGAAGGAGGCAAGCCTCCTTCCATAAAGGGGGGAGGATGGCTATGAGTCCTATAAGGACTTGGGAGTCATCCCTGCTCCTTGTTAGGAAGGGAGCCTCCTTTCCATATTACATGAGATTGCATTATCTCATGATTCTTTCCAATATTTGCAACAACTTTTTGTTGCAAAAATATTCACCAAAATAATTTCAAATTATTTTGTGAACATTGCAATCTTGCCATTGGAAAATTTTGAATCACATTCACAACCCAAAATAAAATGTGAATTATATTTTCAATTAATTGTTCAATGTGAATCCAATTCACATTAACATTTAATTAACAAATGTAAATTACAAATAGCTCTCTCTTACATATTATAAATCACATTTATAATATATATGACTAATATGGATATTGCTATCCACATTATTCATATCCATGATAATTAAATTACATTTAATCATCTTGGATCTCTATTCTCATGTGCCCAAATAATATTAATCGCAATCATATTATTTTCATCTTTGATAATCAAATCACATTTAATTATCTAAGATAGCTCTCTTTATATTATGAATCGGATTCATATTAATCATGATAATTAAATCACATTAATATATCCATTTTCTCAATCCGCGGATACTCATATCAACAATGAAATTATCCTGAACCCTTTCAAGGATAATGCGCTTTCTCCGCAAATACTTGGAGATAAGGACATGGCGATTGTATTGTTCTATGTATAGTGACTTGGATATTGAGATGATATCTCAAATCCAGATCGCGGGTCTCCCATAGATGCTTGATTAAATCAAGACCGCAAATCTAATCTTCTCATTGCATCTGAATGACACTCTGATCAATGTCCAACATTTGGACCAAGATCAGATAACTTTTTTACTGAGAGGAGTCACTAAAATCCAAACCTATTTCATCACTCCCTAAGAATGGAAGCGTTATGGTTATACAATCGTTTATGATCACATCACCCTCAGGTATTCCCAATACATGTACATCTTGCATGTTAGAAGACTTAGATTAAACCTGAAGTATTGGATCAACTTTATACTGTCTACTTCATGGTTTCATCAGTAAGTTTCTCATTCGATCATTGGGTATTGGTATCGATCATATACTTTTCAAAAGCATATATCATGCCTATGTCTTATTCTTATACTTTCCAAAAGTATAGATCAAACCTACAAATTCACTCAAGCTTCCAAAGCGAGACGGTCGTGCACGGAATTTGATTCTTCCCAATATCTCATGTCTTACGGTTCAGTAACTAAACATGTATGATCCCTTTGAGAGATCGTATTACTCATGTGCCCTTATATGCACACCAGTGCGTCAGTGTATAGACCTTGATTAGGTCATCAACCTACTGGTCTGCCAAAAGTATATACTCAGACATATAGCAACACATCTGTCTCAGGTCAGAGGATATGTCCCTATATCATGACAACATACGATATAGGACTTTGGTTATCTCGATCTTGTTAAGTCAACTATTTGACCTAACTTATCTAACACCTCCGAATCTCTATTCCTATGCAGAGGACCTGCATCAAGAGGTCGGTTGGATATCAGCCTAAATGGGAAAGGATTGCCATCTCCTACTCTGGATGGAGATCATTTCTTAACAATCATTTGATGGTGCTTGATGAGTCCTCAATCTAACTCTTTAGATATTCATCCAAGCACCAGCCTCTATGATTCAATAGTTGAATCAACAGATGTACGATCATCAAGATGGCCATGGTACATAACCCTAATTGTACTAAGGGACCTATTATGCAAATTATCTACTCTTCATTTTAGATCAGGGAATGATATTTGCAATAACATTTATTGCATAATGGCTCGCCGTGGGCTCGCATGTCCAACAGTGTGTCCTACCTACGAGCAAACACGTAAAAAAATGAAGGTGAAAAAAGCTTGAAGAGTCGCGTGTCTAGTCCTAAGTCGACACTCAAGTAGGGCGATCCCCACACAACCACATATAATTCGTTCATTTACGAGCACGAGTCTTCGATCGAAGACCGTTGTAAAGAAGATTATTACATGCATATGGAATAAAATGCGAAACATTTTTTTATTTTCAACTTTCTTCAAGAGTGCTTTTGCGTCTCCTCACAGCGGGGAAGCACCTGCTCTTCGCCTCCTTGAACTCCAAGGGCCCTGCCACAAAAGTAGAAGTTAGATATCAATCCAAAAAAAATTTTATAATGCAAGACAAATGGACAAGTTGACCTATCTAAAAGGGACACTTAATTAAATAAATAAAAATCCAAACGAGATAAAAGATGAGTCGTGTCCCTGGCAACGATGCCATTTGACGAGCCGCAAATTCCAGCCCTTTAAAAATGTATAATTAACACTCAGTGGTCATTGCAGTCGGGTTGATTTCGGTCCTTCAAAAACCATCTAATTTAATATGTCAATAAAATCACATGGTTGTATTTCTATTTTACCTGGTAAGTAGCCAAGGTCGAACTCAGGGACATGAGCCTCTCTCGTGATATTTGGATCTAAATGCAATTAGTTAAATGTTGGATCAATAAATAGTAGGTCAATAAATGCAAAAAATGAAACTATTCATTTTTTACTTGGTTTTTATCATGCAAATAGATGCAATGAAGAGCAACACAAAAATATGCTTGAATTACAAGAATACTTGAGCTATTTAATTATAAGTCAAAACATGATCAATTAATGAAGCTACTTTCATTGATGTGAAAATCAAGCATGAGAAGCATTGAAATAAAGACACTTAGCCAATAAAATAATACACCAAAGCCTATAGCGTCAAATCTTAAATTCCATAAAGAAGAAAATAATAAGAGCTTCAAAATGCCACTGAAATCGACTCAATCGGAGCTAGGATGCTCAAGATATACACAAGTTAAGCCAGGAGCATAAATGCAAGAAAACATGAAAGATAAATAGCAAACAGGTCCTTGAGAGGGACTAAAGTGCAAAAAAATATGGCGCAGGACCTTCCCTGTAATTTTCCCACACACACGGGGTATTTATGTAATTATTCAAACCCACGGGAGTCGGTAGCAAAATACCCTAGGCGCACGTGCATAGCACGTGGTCTTAGGACCTATCTGCAATTTGAAGAATCTGGTGGGCCTCCATGCAATTCACCCAAACCGCACGTGCGGAGCACGTGAGCTCCAAGCTCGGTAAAGGTCCAAGCTCAGAGGAGGCTCGGGGTAGCTTCGGCAAGGCTCGGAAGGTACGAGCCTTCAGGCTTGGGCTCGTATGAGGCTTGGTAGGCTCGATGCTTCTGGGGTGGCTCAAGATAGGTTCGGGGCACCCGAGCCTGCTGGTCTGGTGCTGAGTCTCAGAGAAGCTCTGGTGCTGACACGTGGACCATCGAAGATCGTCAGATTTCGAGGATCAGACGGTACCTGTAAGCTGATCGAGATGGTGACATGGCTTCATCTGAGCCATTGGATGAGCTCAGGGGAGGAGCATCCAACGACTGCTACTTCTTCCTCCTCAGCCGCAGGCGGACGACGATCTTCGAACTCCGGCGAAGCTTCCCGTGCTCCGCCCTCCTTGCTCAAAACCAGTGAAACTCCCCTATCCTCCTTTGAAGGTGGGCGACGTAGCTGAAGCTCGTGGGAATGCGCCGAGCGATCTGGAGGTGGCCAACCATGTCTGGTTGGAGGAGGCAGATATTCTCAATATAGCTCCGACGAGACCTCTGATCATTGAAAATGCAAGTACATGCATGGTTAGTCTCATAGACGAAGCGTGCCGTGCACAAAGTGGAAGCGAGGTGGGACGAAAACGAAAGGTCGTGATGGGGCGCAACAAGTGGCGGCCGGGTGTCTTCTCCAGCGAGCCCGGAGGAGTTGGGTCGGAGGTGGTCTGGGGTTATGGAGGGTAGGGAGGATGGAAGGAGGTGAGCGCGTGGATAATGGATGCGAGGCGGAGTTGTAGGAGTGATCAATGAGGGATGATGAGGTGTGTAGCGGGCTAATTAATTAAGAGAAATAAGAAAAATAAACAAGGGAGATCGAGGAAGCTTACATGGCTAATTGCGGATGAATCGCCTGTGCGCAAGCTTCATGGAGAGGCCCTGGTCATCGCTGGACCTCTGCGGCGAGTGGAGGCAGCTTGGCGGAGGCAGAGCCACCGCATACCTGGTCGTGAAGGCCAGGGGTCGACACCGGAGGCATCCGTCATCGTGGCTCCTCGATCAGCCCTCCCCCTGTCACGGCGAGGAAGAGTGGGGCTGGGCGAAGCCCCTCGTAAATGTGGACCCCCGTTAATGGGGGAGGAGATGAGGTATTTGATGAATCTCAGATTCATCACTCTAAATCTCATTTATTAAGCTCAAATCCCTCAAAATTAACAGCATTTCTGCATCTATTTTGCATAATTAGCATTCAGGCATGTTTTCATAAGAATTGCATTTTAGCACTAATTTCTGCACAAAATAAGAATCCAAAAATTCCAGCCAAAATTGACTTGTAAATAGCCTAACTTCCCTTATTTTTAACCAATTCATGCTAACTCTAAATAACCCAAAACCACCTCCACTGTGTACATATCACTAATAAGAATAATGAAAAATACAAAAAAAAACTAACCCAAATAAGTGGACCAAAAACCCAAACCCTAGTTTCTGGATTTCCGACTAAAATCCTCATATCTCCTCATCCAGTGTCCAATTTAATCCTTCTCACTTTTGAATTAATTTACATTTAATTACCTTCAAAATAAGATCAAGTTCAAGTGAATCAGAGCTCATATGTGAAAGTTGGGTTATGGGCCTCTTTTGTACATTTTGTATTTTAGCGATGTTTGACCTATTATTTTATGTACATATTTAACCTATGTTAGTTTATTTCTTTTTTATTTGTCTTCTTTGATGAAGTTTTATTAAAATGCACAAAAATCCAAATCCAAATTGAGCTTGAAATAAAAGAAACTAATTGAGTCCGAGTCTTCACTAACTGACTGTACAAAATTGGTCTTTTTGATGTTTTTAATTAATAACAATCCAAAAAAAATAGATTAATGTGTAATTATTTATCTTTGATTTTATTATATTTTTTCCGGATTTTTATCTAGTTTAAAAATGACATAAAAATTGTAAAACCCAAAAATCAAGGTGTTCTATGTACATGGGATACCCCAAAAATTCACTTTGTGCATTTGATCGATTTTGATTTTGATGTCTTCACGTAATCTCATCGAGATAAGAAATTGAAGAAACTTTTTCGATCCGACGCCATTTGCTATTTATTTTTTATTTTACAAAAGATTAATTCTCGGATTTTTTTGCGGTGCATAATAATAATAAATAAAATAAAATAAAAAATTAAAATAATAAAGGACCCGCACGTGTAAGGCACGTGTCTCCAAGGCACACGCCAAGCACGTGCTACGCCCTTTGCAACCTTCATCACCACGTGGCTTCCATTTGGCCGCTCGATCTCGGTCCATCGGACGGCCAGGGGTCGTCATCTTCATCAAGCCCCCCTTCCTTCCCAATAAGGAGAGCGTCGCCCCGCAAACCCCATGCAACTTCGCCGCCAATCTCGCCCATCGCCGACCACTCCTAATCCCAGATCTCATTCGGATCTTCGTCCCAATCGAACCCCGGCAAATCCCTCGTCAAATCCCCACCGCCATCAATCTCCAATGTAGCACCGCCTACTAGACCTCGTCAAAACCACAAATAATCACGCAACTCTCCCCATCCATATCTGGTAGCCTCGCCATCCCTATTTAAGCACGCCACCGCCGCCACATTCAACCATCCATCGATTGTACAGTGAAGGTGGTGTCGGTGGTGACAGCCCGAGAACCACCCTCCTCGGCAAGATCCGAGCAATCAAGGGCTCGTCGCAGTGCCATGCCCCTGTGCCAGCTGCTTTTGCTCCAGCTACCTCCGTCGAGTCTACGACTTCCAACTCCGACTACGACAACGCCACGCCTTCAACCTCCACTGCATCGTTCTTCTACGGCTACTTCGTCAACGATCTCCACCGACATTAACCTTCCGCTCCGCTGCCACAGCTCCAGGTCCTCATCAACAACACCTTCTTCTCTGGCACGGCTCTGCTCCATGTGTGCTCCCCCGACTATCGCACCTCGTGTTGGTGCCTCGACGTCAGCGTCCGGCATTCCTCCATCAACAACAGCCTGCTGCCCACCAACAACGCTTCGACGTAGGAGGAGGAGTTTCCCTCGTCACCAGATGCTCGCCCTTCGACATCCCCCTTTCCACTAGAGCCACCAGCACGCCCCGCACAGCCTTACTCGCGGCCTGAGCTCAGCCACTCTGCCTCCCCTCACCGGCCGGGCTCCATCCCGAGGCCCTCCCACGTGAGGACCACGTGCGGGAGGGACCACCTACGTCAGCCCACGCCAGCTCAGGGGTTACGTGCCGTGCACGTGACCTGTAGGGTCAATTGCAAAAGAGCCCTAGGAAGCCCTTCAATTAGCATCAAGGTCCAGGGGTCACGTGCTTTGCACGTGCCCACTGGAATAATTATAAAAAGCCACCTGGAACTCCACCATATTGCGCCAAAGCCCCAGCCGACCAGAGCACGTGCTCCGTTGGTAATTTTGCAAAGACACCCTCCACATTATTGGTAATTACCGCAAAGTCTCCCCTGCATTTTTTATTTATATTATTTATTATAAATTGAAGTTTTACCCATGTATTCCTCCTCTACTTTGAACCTCTTCTCTGCATCATTTTTTTATCAAAAATTAGCATTTTGTTTGTGAATTAATTATCTACAGTTTGACATATTCTGGACATTTTTGTGATCAATGGTTAATTAATAATTAATTGTTTTGTGGAAAATTACATAATTTGCCCATTTCTTGCTCTGAATTTTTATTTGATTAATCGTTGCTCTAAAAATTCCCAAAAAATCACATATTGTAGAGTTAATTGTTCTTGACATTGTGCCCAAAAAGAATCTCATTTATATGCATAGTTTGTTTTGTAAAAATTATTTTGTATATTTCAGTGTTTGATTTTTAATAGGTATTGAAACTAGTATTTTTGAGGTTTAGGATTTTTTGAGGTTAATCACCTAGTGATAGATATAGATAATTGTGTCCCTTAAAAATAATTAGGTTTAATATTTATTATAATTAAGTATTGAAATTCCTTTTGTTTGCATTTAAAAAATCATAAAAAATTCATATTGCATCCAAAAATTCCAAAAAAAATTACAGTGCATTCATTTCATCATATTTTGCATTATGGCCAAGTTTCGTAATTTTTGGACATCATTTGAGCATAATTTACTTTTTAGTCCCTAAAATAGGCCAAAATTGAATGTTTCATCCTTTATTGCATTAAAAATTATAAAAAAAGACCGCCTCGAAAATCATGCACGAATTTTGATAGACATAAATCTAGGTTGTTCCTTTGCCTCCTTGCGTTCGACCTTGGGACTTGCCCAAGTAAAATAAACATAAAACTTCATTCATTAAAATTGATAAATATTTTGTGTGATTATTTTTCTTGACCGATTCCGATTGCCGCCTACAAGGAAACGACAAATCATTATTAATTTTTTAGCGAATGAAAATTACACATTTTTAACACAACGAATATTCGGAATCGTCAGATCGCGCTGTTGCCGGGGAGGCAAATGGCTTAGTTTTGTATTTTGAAAATTTTCGTTCGGTTTTCCGCATTCGGGTAGTCTGACCCCCGAATTTTCCATTGTAAATTCCATATTTTTTCTCTGCATTTATTTTCAGCATTTTTTTATTTTATTGAGTCACTCTTTTACTTTCTCTCTCTCTCTTATTTTTCTTGCGAGGTACCCGGCGTACGTGGAGCGGTTTGTCAAGAACCGAGGCATCTTCACCGACTTCCAAAAAAGCCGCAATTAATTTAAGATCGAGTCGAGTCGTGAGAGAGCATAGAGTCTAGATTTTTAACTATAAATTTTAAATTTCTGTAATTAATTCCTCATTTATAGCGGTGTCTGTTTGGTCTCTTGCGTGTGTAAAAAAGACCTCAAACTTTTTCTATGGTGTTGTGGCATGTTTCACTCTCCGGTGAGGGTGGGGCCCGACTTGAGTGGAGATTAGGCTAGACTTGCACATACGACTCCCATAGCATTTAAATTATTATTGTACTCGTACGAATTAGGCCACACTTCACCATTAATTGAAACACACATAGATCATTAAATTTAGTCAAATTTAACTTATTTCTTCCCCGCTAATAGAATTTACTATTAGGTGTGGTTTTTCATTGGCTTGCATTCATTCAGCATAATCTTTTAATTCTGTATAGCATCCTGCATTGAGATTGCGAGGATTCACTGTAAGACTTCTAAGTGAGCATACATCATCGTTTTTCGCATGCATCGGCTTTTGCCGAATTCCTCCCTCGTGTTTTGTCACATAATTTTAAAATGAAATTGGGACTGAACGGTAGGTGTATATTTCTGCTCACTTAAATTCTTCAGTGATCGCCTAATTAAAATTAGGACTGCTAAATATAGCCGATTTCAAATTAACCCATAAAATCGAGAATTTTTGTGAGAGAGCAACCCTGACCTTGGATGATTTTATTTTTCTGAGTAAGCGAGAGATGACACTTAAGGTTAGACCCAAGCTCTGACATTTTCATTCAAACTACTGATTTTAAAAATGATTAGCTATTCTCATAGAGGAATACGGGTAGCCGGTAAACGGTCCAGACTTCCTTAGCAGAGTAGGTGGTTTAAAGGACACTGCGTAAGGCTCTGTCCTTAAGTAACACAGGTAGCCGTTTTACAGTCCATACTTACACCTATACTGGCTGAAAGTAGATGCAACTAGTCGTAGGAATTTGGGACAGTCTTTAAGAAAATCTTCGGCCCCTAGCAGCTCGTTAATTATTTTTCAAGATTGATTTATCACCAACTAAAATTGAAAAGAAAATTGCCGAACTCTTACGACTTCATTGTGTGAGTTGGTGAAACCGGGGTTTGATTTATGTTTGCATTGGTGTGCGTGAATCGATTTCGAAGATCAGTAGCCGCACATTTGATAAAATATCTTTTGACTATCCCGTGCAATCATCTCTCTCCTTTCTTGATTTAAACCTCATCATGGAACTTTTTCATAAAATCATTGCAGACCCGACCCACCATTCCTTTCGCTCTTTCAAAAATGACCGAACATTTATCTGCGAATCCATCAGAGCTATACTATGAAAATGAATTCGTATCGGTTAGACCCAAAACACCTCCTCCAACTTCCACAAGAGACTCTCAATCATAAATAGATCCAACACCTTCTACAAATCCGATTTGCTTCATGAATGACAACCCTTTGTATTCGGACCAGACAAACCAACAACCGACTGAGGTCTCCACTTCTTCATATATCAATCCACTCTACGCCGATCATACAATTCATCCTTCATATTCGGTAAACGTCAATCCGTCATTCATGGGAGATTATAACCACATGATCGAACTCAACACTTCTTCACATCTCTCGTCTTCCCCACCATTAAACCATGAATTAACAACCATCATCTTGAATTGACCATGACACCCCTCTTCAGACATGATACTCATACAAAGGATTGAACTGACCACAAAGAAACACATCATCCGTGTATGCTGACTCCACAATATCAAGATCCGACTACTCATGATCAAAGGATTGAACTCTACTCGGACCAACTCCACATACCTCGACCATATGCGCGGCCACCTTCCATAATTATTGAGGAGTCATCTTCATAAAATAATGATCATATATTGGATATTTCAAGAGACTTCTCTCCTAGCACATATAGGAAAATGGAAGAGTAAATTATTGAATCTCAAATACAAAAACACACCCCGACTGCTCCTAAGAGTGGTCATGAAAAGATTTTGGAGGATATGTTGAGGATGAATAAGAAATTTAATCTAATGGAGGATATATTTCGAGAATTTGTCGATCAATTAACTTCAATCTCTGGTAGCTCGGACATTAACATGAATGAGGAAATGATTGGATCTAAGATTGAAAATTTTGAGGATATTCAGAAATATGGGGACGATTCTGACAATAGCACTTCTGCATATTATTCCCCTAGAAATGATTATGCTTCTAATTCATACTCTGAACATCAAAGCCCCTTCTCATCTGAGGAACACACCACATTACCATACCACACAGAAAATACTAAAAAAATTGGAATATTCAAAAACACCAAAAAATTGAAAATCCAGAAAATTTCATAAAAATAGAGACTGATGTAGATCTGAAGAATTTGGATCCTGTTTAACGGGAAACACTGAAAAAAAGATTGATGTTTGAACTTCCCTTTATAAAGGCCATTGAACACTTCCCCGACCTTAAAGGATTTGTAATGGACAAATTAATGATCAAAAACTTGGGAAGGATTAGAACAAAGACTGAAAGACATATCTTGTCAATGGCCTCCTCCTTGGTGTTGAGGAGAAAAGCCAAGAGCCGCATAGTGAAGAGGTTGCCCAGATTTGACTGCATAATCAAAGACACAATTTTCACCCATACTCGGATTGATGACGATTCACCGATCAATATCCTCCCGACCTCTGTGTTTCACGAACTGAAAATCAGTCCGATTAGGAAAATACGAGAGATTGTTCAATTGGCAGACTGATCGATAAAGCAAACGAGAGGAATCATTTCTGTCATCATGATATTCCAATGTGCTCCTCTCAAAGTAGAATTCACGATCACTGATATTGAGCATCAAGGGGAATTCACCCAGTCTCTAATTATTCTCGGAAAGCCATTCTTAGCGTTGGCTAAGGCAGTTATTGATTGTGAGACTCGGGAAATCAATTTTACAGCATTGGAAGCACATCAATCTGACCCAGTCTTTGAGGAACCACGATTTTCTGAGGCAACCCATGAAGTCCCCGCCAACCGTAACCTAAAGTGGTAGAAGAGCCCTACCCCGTTGCCACACCTGAGATAGTGGTTGTTGATGAGACGATTGGTTTAGAGGATCTCCCTCCTGCTCCATTCTCAGTTGCACTCACTATGGAGACTCGAGTATATGAATCATATGATCCGGAGACTTATGCATGGTTACACCCTGGGTCAACCTATTCTGACTACATGGATCACATCAACTTGACACAGGAATGCTCCAATGTCAAATCAATTGAGAATGAACATGCAGAGACTCTTCCCAGTATTTCAATTCCCGCGGATCTCAAAATAGACAAATCCTTCTTCTACGATCCTGAGACATATGCATGGTCGCACCCTGGAGCAACCTTCTCTGCATATCTTGACCAAATCATCCCAAATCCAGAGTGCACCAACATTCAGAAGACTAAGAACAAACATGTAGGCCGAACACCGACCAAGGAGAAGAATTCCAATGGCTATTCATATGGATACTCAAGTGAACCGACACCTTCACAAAACAAGAAAAAGAAAGTCACCTTTGACCTTTCGGAAGAGGAATCAGTTGATGATCCCTCATCAGGTCCGGAAACAGTTGTCTACATGAGTGAAGTCTGTTCGACAGCTCTAAAGCCATATCTTTGCAAGGATCTAAAATTAAATTCCCATTGGACAACTCTTGTTCCTAACTGCTATTCATCCAAAGCTGATGCTCCTGCCCTCTTCGAGTACACTAGAATTATTTTGTATGAGATGATAGAGACCGGTCCTTTTGAGTATTCATCCGAGGACAAACCGCTTGACCCCAAGAAGGAACGAATTCTGAGGAAATAACTGAAGAAACAAAAAGACATGAATATCTGGAGTGTGTCCACTTTCAAATACTATTCCTCTGAGGATAACTCTGATGATGGCTACCTTTCGTCCGACTCAAATGCTTCATCTACTATCCATCATGCTTTTTTTTAGGATGACACTGATAATAGTTGGGAATCATATGCTTCATCTCCGTCTCGTTATTCCCATATCCCATCACCGGCTCACAAAAAGATCAGCCGAAAACCGTCTTAATCATCGGCTACCCACCTCCCTCCCGACCACATCGGTCTCCTTGTACAGCTTCTTCCTCTACTTAGGCTAGAGCATAAGTATAGGGGGAGAACGATGCCATATGTATATACCATTTTCCCCATCATATTATCCCGATCGCTTCACTTCCACCCTTCTTCTATACTTAGGCTGACCAGATCCTAAGTATAGGGGGGACCGACGCCCACCTGTATATGCTCTCCTCATTCACATATCCCGACCGCTTCATTTTTTCCACCCTTCTTCTATACTCAGACCGTTCACGGTCTAAGTATGGGGGGAGGACCTGTATATCTTGTTCTTTTTCTTCTCCTTTTTCATTCTCTTACGCTTAGCCCGAGTTATGTCTTCTTTACGCTTCTTATGATCTGAGGACATAGCACTCGCTAAGTATAGGGGGTCTGTATATGTACTTTGTATATATTTTAGCCATATCTTGTACTTGCGTATAAGTCTATATGTATTTACAAGGTGGGTAATTAATTCAAAAAAATAATAAAAGAAAAGAAATAGAAAAGAGTTTTGCTGCTAATATTAACTATACCCAATTTTTTTTTGAAAAAAAATGGCTTCTTATTCATTTTTGCATAAAAAACAAACAAAAATCCCTTGAATAAAAAAATAAATCACAAAAAAAAATCTTGTGTCTGCATTTCACACACCTACACTTCATCCAGCATTTCATGGTTTTGCATTTGTGAAAAGTCTTTGGGTTCTGAACCGAGTTGTCAGCAGAAACAGAGAGTGATATAGACTTGAACTTAATCCACCTAATTTTCAGTTTCACCGAGAAATAGGATTTTAGAAACTTCAAGTCTTTGAATTAATTCTTTAAGTTCCACATGACAATGTGCAGCGTTTGACTCTTAGTGTCTAACCTAGTCTCTTCATTCTGGGTACAACTCTGGAATAAGGAATTAATTTGTACTCTCGCACTATGCACTTAGCTCAACTCAGATGGGATGTTGGAAGACTATGTAAGTTTCATTTTTGGTAGCTTGGAAATCTAAAGACCGGAGTACATGTTGAAATAAAGCTTCGGAAAAGGGATGGACGGCTGGGCACAATTTTTTCTAAGACCCCAAAAAAAATGTACGAAAACAAAAAGATTCTATATCTGTAGGGGCACAACAAGATCCAAGCAGAACCACCAAAAATTTCAAATACAATGAAGCATTCTACCAAATAAATATCTAGCCAAAAAGGTCCAAGCTTCAAGAAAGCTGCAGATCTTGGTGAGACTCGACTAGGGTTGGGCATGGGCCGGGCTCGGGCCGGGTTCGCCTTGGCCCGGCCCAAGCCCATTTTAGAATATGGGCTAACGGGTCGGGCCTAGGCCCATTTTATTTTCAAAAATTAGGCCCAAGCCCAAACCCGGTCCAAATAAAATGGGTCGGGTTCGGGTCGGGCCGGCCCAATTTAACACCTATGTATACGAATATCATGTCTTCCATTCTTCTTGCATTTGTGTGGTTGTTTCTTATGCATGTGTGCATGTTTAAAACTATAAAGTATGCTAACTAATTTGTGATTTTAACATTAGTTGTATGTTGGAAATACAAATGTGGTAAAAATATGGCGACTTAAACCACCATTCAATTCACCATTACATATTCTATTGTTGATGTGGGCACTATGACCCAATACAAATTGGTTACTTACAGTTGTACATGCTGTAACACTTGAGGACACAGATTCCATTATTGCATATTAATGTAATAATCTTGTATATTAATGTAATAATATCCTCAATCCACTATTGGATATGATTATTAATGTATCTAAGCATTTATTCTACACTTGAATAAGGATAGTAAAGTTAGAACATGGTATTTGGAATGAACATGAATATAATTGATATAATTATACCGTACTGGATATAAATATACTTGCTTTAGAATGGATCGGGCTATCGGGCTAACGGGTTTGGGCCTTCTAAGGCCCAAACCCGGCCCGTTAATCAATATGGGCTCATTTTAGGGTCCACGGCCCGCCCATTAAATTTCGGGTTCGGGTTTGGGTCGGGTTATACGGGTCGGGTTTTGGGCCGGGTCGGGCCAGCCCAGCCCAATGCCCAACCCTAGACTCGACTACACTGGCCATCTTCACAAGGAGAGGTGACTACACTGGCCACCCTCCAGTTCTTTTCTCCTTCTTCTAACTTCCCCCCCAATTCGATTGTGAACACAACGCGACAAACCTTAGAAGGAAATACTTGACTCCCCGAGGATGAGTTACTGGAGAGGAGGTTTGCATGGTAGTCTGACATTCTGGATGGGAAAAGCTAAAACCTTTCACACACATGAGTCGATTGTTCAATGTTCATAGGGTATGCTTTGGGAAGAGGATTGATCTAAGATGACTTCTAAGTCGAAACTGTGACAATGATGTGTAGAACTTGAAGGCTGTGTATTTTGAAATTCTAAGTCTCACAGAAGTTCCGCCATACTAATAATCCAAAGGTCGGGTCTAGTTTCATTTTCACCTTCAGCTCATGGTCTTGGTATGGAACCCAATCTCATTTCACCTCATGGAATTTCTTTTGATGCTCAGGGACGAGCATGGTTTAAGAATAGGGGGATGATGGGTCTCGGATTCATCACTCTAAATCTCATTTATTAAGCTCAAATCCCTCAAAATCAACAGCATTTCTGCATCTATTCTGCATAAATATCATTCAAGCATATTTTCATAAGAATTGGATTTTAACACTAAATTCTGCACAAAATAAGAAGCCAAAATTCCAGCTAAAATTGACCTGTAAATAGCCTATGTGAATCGGAGCTCGTATGTGAAAGTTGGATTTTGGGCCTCTTTTATACATTTTCTATTTTAGCGGTTTTTTGACCTATTATTTTATGTACATATTTAACCTATTTTAGTTTATTTATTTTTATTTTTCATTTGTCTTCTTTGATTAAAGTTTTATTAAAATGCACAAAAATCCAAATCCAAATTGAGCTTAAAATCAAATAAACAACTTGAGTCCGAGTCTTCACTAACTGACTGTATAAAATTGGTCTTTTTCATATTTTTAATTAATAATAATAATAAACGATTAGTGTATAATTATTTATCTTTGATTTTATCATATTTTTTCTGGAATTTTATCTAGTTTAAAAATGACATAAAAATTGTGTTCTATGTACATGGAATACCCCAAAAATTCACTTTGTGCATTTGATCGATTTTGATTTTAATGTCTTCTTGAAAGTTGTAGATCTCATCTAGAAGAGCAATTTTTGTGAAGGAACTTTTTCGATCCGAAGCCATTTACTATTTTTTATTTTACAAAAAAATAATTCTCTGATTTTTGTGGTGCTGACACGTGGCTGCTCCTGGAGCCGCCACGTGTCAACCATTTTTCGCTTTTTTATTATATCATTTTTTATAAAAAAAATAATAAAATAATAAAAAATAAAAATAATAAAGGCCCCCCACGTGCAAGGCACCTGCCGCCCAAGCACGCGCCATGCACGTGATGCGCCCTTTCCTATATTCATCACCACGTGGTACCCATCTGGCCACCTGATCTCGGCCGATCGGATGGCCAGGGGTCGTCATCCTCATCAGGCTCCCCCTTGCTTCCCAATCAGGCGAGCGCCGCCCCGTGAACACCCCGCGACTTTGCTACCAATCTCGTCCATCGCCGACCACTCCTAATCCTAGATCTCATTCGGATCTTCATCCCAATCTAACCCCGACGAATCCCTCGTCAAATCCCCACCGCCATAAATCTCTGATCTAGCACTGCCTACCAGACCTCGTCAAAACCCCAAAGAATTGCATGACTCCCCCCTTCCATCTTCGACAGCCTCTCCATCCCTATTTAAGCACGCCATCGTCGCCACGTTCAACCATCCGTCGATTACACAGTGAAGGGGGGTGACGGTGGTGACAGCTCGAGCACCACCCTCCTCGGCGAGATCCGAGCCATCAAGGGCTCGTCGCAGAGCCGTGCCCCCGTGCCAGCTGCTTTTGCTCCGGCTACCTCCGTCAAGCCTACGACCTCCGACTCTGACTACGACAATGCCACGCCTTCAACCTACGTCGTGTCGTTCTTCTACGGCTACTTCGTCAACGATCTCTACTGACATCAACCTTCTACTCTGCTGCCACAACTCCAGGTCATCATCGACAACACATTCTTCTCTAACATGGCTCCGCTCCAGACGTGCTCCCCTGGCCATCGCACCTCGTGTTGGTGCCTCGATGTCGGTGTCTGGCGTTCCTCCATCGACAACAGCCCGTCGCCCACCGACAATGCTTCGACGTAGGAGGAGGAGTTTCCCCCATCACCAGATGCTCGCCCTTCGACATCGCCTGCTCCGCTAGAGCCACCAGTACTCCGTCGCACGGCCTTACTCGTGGCATGAGCTCAGCCACTCCGCCTCCCCTCACCGGCCGGGATCTAGCCCGAGGCCCTCCCACTTGAGGAGCACGTGCGGGAGGGACCACCTACGTCAGCCCATGCCAGCTCAAGGGTCACGTGCCACGCACGTGACCCGCTGGGTTAATTGCAAAAGTGCCCCAGGAAGCCCTCCAATTAGCATCAAGGTCCAGGGGTCACGTGCTTTGCATGTGCCTACTGGAATAATTACAAAGAGCCCCTTAGAACTCCTCCATATTGCGCCAAAGCCCCCACCGACATTATTGGTAATTACCGCAAAGTCTCCCCTGTATTTTTTATTTATATTATTTATTATAAATTGCAGTTTTACCCTTGTATTCCCCCTCTATTTTGAACCTCTTCTCTACATCATTTTATTTATAAAAAATTAGCATTTTTTTGTCAATTATTTATCTACAGTTTGACATATTATGGAAATTTTTATGATTGATTGTTAATTAATAATTAATTGTTTTGTGGAAAATTGCATAATTTGCCCATTTCTTGCTCTGAAATGTTTACTTGATTAACCGTTGCTCTAAAAATTTCTGAAAAATAACATATTGTAGAGTTAACTGTGCTTAACATTGTGCCCAAAAAGAATCTCATTTACATGCATAATTTGTCTTGTGAAAATCATTTTGTATATTTCAGTATTTGATTTTTAATAGGCATTGAAACCAGTATTTTTTAGGTTTAGTATTTTTCTGAGATCAATCACCTAGTGATAGATCTAGATAATTTTTTCCCTTGAAAATAATTAGGTTTAATATTTATTATAATTAAGAATTGAAATTCATTTTTTTTGCATTTAGAAATTTATAAAAAAATTCATATTGCATCCAAAAATCCAAAAAAAATGCAGTGCATCATTTCATCATATTTTGCATTGTGGCCATGTTTCGTAATTTTCGAACATCGTTTGAGCATAATTTACATTTTAGTCCATAAAGTATGCCAAAATTGCATGTTGCATCCTTTATTGCATGAAAAATTACAAAAAAAAAGATCGCCTCGAAAATCACGTACGAATTTTGATAGACATAATTCTAGGTTGTTCCTTTTCCTCATTGCATTCGACCTTGGGACTTGCCCAAGTAAAATAAACATAAAACCACATTCATTAAAATTGATAAATATTTTGTGGGGTTATTTTCTTGGCCGATTCCGATTGCTGTCTACAGTGAAATGACAAGTCATTATTATTTTTTTAGCGAACGACAATTACACATTTTTAACACAGTGAATATTCGGAATCGTCAGTATTTAATGCTTGAAGGTGGCAGTTCCAATGGTAAAGGGCGTGGCTTGCGCGGGAGAGATGGAGTAGTTGAGAAGACGTCGTGGGAGTCCAGGTGTTGCGCGAGGAAGGTGGTTGATTGGTCTACAACGTGGGGTTGATGGTGAGTGGAGATGATGGAAAAGATAACGGGAAAAATAGGAAGGGTGAAGGTGATCTGCGAGGTTGAGATCGTGGGAGGGAGATGACCGGAAGTATGGGATGAAGATTCGACCATTGGATCTCACGATCCAACGGTTGAGAAAGAAGCGCTCTTGAGTGGTCCCGATTATATCAGTGAGGTGCATAATCGACGGTTAAGGGGTTGGCCATGTGTCGAGCTGAGCGAACGGTGGGACCAAAGGCTTGGATGAGATTGGTGAGTCGATCGGGTGGTGGAGATCAAAGTGCGGATAAGAGGCTAAGATGGAATCTTCTCAGGCTAGATCATGCGGTGTAGAGAATCACACGTGGCACAATGAAAAACCTGCACCAGCAGATGGCGGTGATGGAATGTGGAGCTTGATCGGATGTCTAGGAATAGCTGTGGAATGAACGGTAGCGATTCATGCTTCCAGTCTTCCATCCTACGGCTGCTAGGCCAGGGCAAGTGGAGCGAGGAGATGCGGCCACGTGGCTCAACCAGAAAGAGCCACTTGTCCCAATCAAATTATTGCGATGAAGAAATTGATTTATGAGGTAGTAGACGGCCAAATTTAGAAAAACTCAAAACATGAAAGTTGTAGATCTCGATGAGATCTACAATTTTCATGTTGACTATAAATGGAGATGAGGTCACTGAAAGGCATGAAATATTTTTAAGGACATTTTTAAGGATGAAAATGCCACGGATTTTAATTTTGCTATTTTTTGTGTTTTTTAATTTATAAAAGACTCTGATAATTACAAGGATTTTCTGGTTTTTATTGACACCTAGTATAAGTTAGGGGGTTAATTTCAGTGAATTAAAAGCATGAAACATGGTTTCATCAACGTGTCTTTATTGAAAAAAGACAAAAAAGTGATAATCTAAAAAATCAGGATTGCTAAATAAACTTGATCCTAAAACCAATAAAAAGGTCACAGTCATTTTTTTGGGAAGAGTAACCCCCTCATTGCTTGAAATTTACTTGTATAGTGAGTGAGAGATGAACACTAGGATACAAATACACCTAGATTCTCTGTTAGACTATCGGTTCTATAAAAACAATTAGCTACTTCTCAATGAGGGAATGGATGTAGCCGGTAAATGGTATGTGTTTCCTTAATAGAGTGGGTGGTTTAGAGGACACTGCCTAAGGCTCTTTCCTCAAGTAACAGGTAGCCAGAAACAGTCTGTACTTACATACTTGTTGAAAGTAGGTGCAACTAGTCATAAGAATTCATGCTAGTCTTTGGGGAAATGCATGCACCAAACAACCCTCGCTAACTTTTTTCTCATATTGAATTATCACCAAACTCTAAAACAAAAAAAGATCTACCGGGATTTCACGGTCATCATCATGTTGAATTGGATAATTTGGGGTTTGAATTCTTATCATTATTTTTAGTTGAAACCCAATCTTCATAAATTTCTACATAACGATAATGAGCAAGCGGTCTCTTAGCCTACCTTTGGTGGCACCGCTTCACAACACACCTGTCCAATCATCTAGGGCAGCTTCAGAGAGCTCAGACCCACTCTCTAAACTTGAGTTTGCTTCCACCATGTTCCCCCTTGACCAACCTTCTACATCACATGAGGTACAACAAGAGTAGCCATCATAGTTACATGTTAACTTGACAGTACCTGAGCTCGGTACTTTTGCCTTTGCAGAGACCGACGAGATGGCCAGCAATGAGAGAGTTAATGAGCGACCACAATCCTCTTCCTTTGTCTAAGATCATGAAGCCATCAACAACACTCTCCTATCATCCCTAGAGGGTATGCAGATATAGATTAGAGACCAAGGGATGCTCATGGCAGAAGTGAGGAGGGAGATGACTCAGATGAGAGATGGGAGAGCAGACGTGAGACATAACAGACCAGTTGGTAGAGAGATTCCGAGATATGAGGATCGAGTGGATGTTAGATGCCAAGAGGAGGCTCGTGATCCACCGACACCTGTGCACACCATGAGAGCGTTGCACAACCCTGGTGCAAATCTCACCCACAGGTGGGTTTAGCTGCCATCCATTCTTGGCAAATACAAGCTACGACCCCATATGATTCAATTGTTTCCCAAGCTCCATGGGCACGTCATCGAGGAGCCCCATCTATATCTCCCAGAGTTTGATATGATTTGCATCACAGTCCACAACAGATTTGTGGACGAAGACACGATCGAGCTTATATCCTTCAAATTTTCCTTGGTTGATAGAGCACCTTACTGGCTGAAGCACTTGGGGAGGGTTGTCACCACTTGGGAGCAGTCGAGGATCAAGTACTTCAACAAATATTATCCACTCAATTAGATGAATGCAATGTGAGCCATTATCGGTAATTTCACCATGATCTCGAATGAACAATTCCTTAAATCTTGGGATCAGTTTAGAAAGCTCGTTGAAGGTGTTCACATCATGACATCAGTAAGCCCAATTTAGTCTAGAGTTTCTTTTGTGGACTAACACATGAGATGCAGGAGCTAGTCAATGCCTCTTGTGGAGGGTCCTATTTTCCAAGAATGAGGACCAAGTTTGTGCCATCTATGAGAAGATGGCTGAAAACTACACTGTGATGTCCTAGTACCGTGTTTACACTCATGGGAAGCCTTCCCCTAGGCATTGTCTCGGCATAGAGTGGCACAAATTGAGGCAAGTCCATCTTCATCTTTTATAGCCACAATGTTAGTAGAGTTATCAATTGCAGACATGGGTATCATTATCTAGAAGTTAAATCGCATGGAGATTGTAAAGAAGAATACGTGTCAGCGCCTAGAAAACCTCAACAGGATTGACAAGTTGGACCAAACTTTGAGTGTCCTCAAGATGCAGATCATGTGCCTCTAAGAGGCACAGACGTCTTCTGCGCCACAATCTCGGTTACATGTTGATTAGGGGAGCCGATCATCACAATTGTATACCTCTTACCGACATGTTCACCATACCAGTTACCACTACCACCTGCTCCAAACACACATATGGTGGTATATTAGAGCGATCAACTATTAGTATCCCTCCCCCTACCTTTGCATGAGAAGACGAAGCCATTGATGGAAGTCAATTGAATTTTGTCTGGCCAGTACCAGCTGTAACCCGATATCCACCATGATCACCCAAGTTTCAGATGGTCCACTAGAGGTGTTTAGCCTCAGTAGCATCCTTCGACATAGTCAGGGTAGGGTTCCCAACAACAACAACCCCAGTACTTCCAGCACATCATTCCTTGACCCCAGTAACAAGGTCAATAGTGGAGGCAGCAAAGGCCTCATTCTCAGTTTCACCAGCCTCCCCCTCACTCTTACCAGCAGCAACATGGCCAGTCTCTGCACTTTATGAGAGGCAACCCATCCGGTTCTCATTCACCCACGTATGAGAACCCAGCTTTAGAGGATCTCACACGTATACTTATATAGGAACAGAACACTTTCAGGCGAGAGATGGATGAATTCAAGCAGGAGATGAGAGAGTTCATCAAGGGAAAGGCTGCCAAACCTGCACATATAGAGCCCAATTCGAATAATCTGAAGAAAAAATATGAGCAGGTACAGTCTACAGAGTCAGACACTCTTAGTGAAATACTTGATGGCATGCACTATTTATTTGATGTGGATTTTGTGACACTTAGGAGTGCTAGGAAGCCAGCCAATGGAGACTCATCTAGGAGACATCCAGGTGCAAACTCCAGAAGACTATATGAGCGAGAGAGTGGTGTTGATGCCGCTAATGTTGATGGTGATAGTGGTATTGATGCCATCCATTTCGAGGATGATCCAGTCGACGGTGTTGATGTCATCCCTTCCAGATGTTGTAGATGCTGGCATTGACGCTACCTATTTTCAGTTGATAGGCCATAGCACGATTTTTATGCCCAACCTCGGATGTCATCAGTAGTACTGATGCCACCAAGAGACCATGTGCAGATACTCATGTTGTTTTGACCACTACCCATGTACCTAAGGATGATTCTCGTATAAAAAACACAAAAATGGAAAATTTTTGAAAAAAATAATATGAATAAATGAAAGGTTTATGTATCTTCCCCAAGTCCATCTATTGTGTTTGATGATGAATATATGGATTCCAGCCATTTGCATATTTAGAGACCTTCTCCTAGTCCTGACCCTCTAGTTCCTGAGGAGGGTACCTCTATCTTGTTCCCTCAATCACTCCACTTAGGAAAGGACCAAAAAACAGAAAATACAAAAAAGAGATAACAACTAGAGTTCAACGAGTAGATGATAAATAGATTTCATATACAGCTGACTCTTCAGGAGGCATTAGAGCACATCCCTCTCTCCGAAAAGAACCTTAGAGAGAAGACCACAGTCCATATGAATAAGAGGTGCAACCATAGTGCAGAAATCCATGTGTTCACCCGTGCCACATGCTTCACTATTCATAACTGATTGCCAGCCAAGAGACCAGATGTAGGGGCTCCATATCTCAGATGCCCCATTCATGAGAAGCAGTTCGATTGTACTCTATTAGACAGTGGGTTTTCGATTAACCTTCTTCCGGCATCCTTACTTGACTGCTTCAAGTTTGTCCCTCTTCGACAGAACAGGACAGTACTTCAGTTTGCAGATAGATCTGTTAAGAGGCTGAAGGGGTTACTGAAGAACATTGTCGTCACCATTGAGAGCCTGAAATTCCCCATGGACTTCGTTGTGTTGGACATAGAGATCCTTGAGCCTATGACCGATACCCCCATAATTTGATGATGACCTTTCTTGGCCACAACCAAGGTAGTATCCGATCATGATAGTAGGGAGGTATATTTTTGTGTTAAGGGTGAGAGTATACAAATAGAGATGATTGAGGAGATGACAGCTAGAGATTCATCTTGTTCAGAGAAGGGACCAAAGTAGACGACAGAATAAGAGCCATACATCCATCACGAGTGTGATTTTGTGATTACAGATGATGACACACTGTGGGAAGACCTGATTTCATGAGCTCTTGTCACACCTTCAAAGTCCACAGATTCACAGATGTCGGTTGATGAGAACTCAGAGAGCATATCTGTGTCACATGATACTTTAGAGGTTGATGATTTTGATATGTTGGTGAAATTGATTTTATTTCTTGTCATTCAAATGCAGATCCCTCAGACTCAGACACATATTTTGATTTTTAGGATTTTGATGAGTATTTACCGTGTTTGATGTCTACAGAGCCTACAAACATGATGTAGATAGAACCTATGTAGTTGATAGAGACACTAGTAGGACCATCTTCGTCGAGTTCAGTTGAGCACTGAGAGTTCTCCCATTCAGATCTGGTAGCCTTCACTCAGACTTTTCAGAGGCCAAAATTACCAGCTCCCACATTCCTAGACTTGAAGAGTTTACCGCACAACATGAAGTATAGATTCCTTACGGGCAAGCCATATATGTTTCCAGTCATTATATTAGTAGATTTCACTGATGACCAAGAATCTCGTTTGATGGAGATACTTGAAGGAATCACAACGTAATTATATGGTCTGTAGCAGATCTCCATGAGAAAAGTCTGACCCTGTGCTCCCACCACATCTATCACGGGGATGATGATAAGCCTTTGTGTGAGTTCCAACGTAGGTTGAACCCAAATCTTCGAGATGTGGTCATGAAAGGAATATCCAAGTATGGAGCATTGATTTTATTTACCGCATCTCCAAGTCCAAGTGGGCTAGTCCATTACATGTGTTACCCAGGAAGATGGGTATCACTACAGTTGTGTGTAAGTTTGAAGAGGAGATTGCAACCCATGTACTCACTTCTTGGAGGGTCTGTGTGGACTATAGACGATCGAATCAAACCACCAAGAAGGATAACTTCCTGCTACGATTTATTGATCAAATTATTGAGAGATTAGCTAGGAAAAGTCATTATTGCTTTCTTGATGGGTACTCGAGATATAATTAGGTGGCCATTGCACCCGAAGATTAGGGTAAGATGACATACACTTTCCCGTTCGGAACGCATGCTTTTAGACGCTTGCCCTTTGGATTACGTAATACCCTGGCCACATTCCAAAGGTGTATGCTTTCCATCTTTTCGAACATGATGGGTGATTGTTTAGAGGTCTTCACGGATGACTTTTAGATCTATGGTGATGGGTTTGATGCTTGTCTTTTTTACCTAGTCCGAGTTCTTTAGTAGTACATCGAGGTCAACCTTGTTCTATCTAGGGAGAAGAGTCATTTTATGATGACTTAGGGGATGGTCCTTGGCTATATAATCTCCAATAGGGGCATGAAGGTTGATCTGACCAAGGTGCATATCATTAGGAAACTCAATCTGTCGCCCAAATTGAAGCGGTTGCGATCTTTTTTGGAGCATGCCGTTTTTACCAACGGTTCATTCAGAACTTTAGTCGTATTGCCCGACTGCTTAATAATCTTCTCATGAAACACACCGACTTCACTGTAGATGATTGATGACTCCCTGATTCTCACTCTTTATTCTTTTATATTAGCTATTTATCTTGGTAAATCATCATGCAAATAGATGTAAATACAATAAACTAGCATTATGCATGCATTTGTTAATATTAAATAATTAGCATTTATTTGTGCAAAAGTAAAAGAATAAAGTAAAATAAAAAGGAAGGAGGTATTTAGAATAAATACAGAGTGATCCGAACCCAAGAGAAGGTCAAGCATTGTCCTGACCACCAAATAAAACAAGTAGAGAGAGATAGGGCCTACTCTATCTGGTACATATTATTTATGTAATTAAATAATGATTTTTGATAAAATAAAAAAAATGAATATTTTAACTCTTTGTATATAATCCCAGAAATAAAACAAAAAAAGAAAAATAAAATAAAATAAAAACAAAATAAAATAAATTCCTCTCCACCTTATGCAAAATACATGTATATTTGTCTTGCCCTTTATTTATTGAACACCTGTAAATAAAAATAAAAATAAAAATAATTATTTTATGATCCAAAAACTATGTTATAAATAAATAAAATATAAAAATTGGGTTATTTATGTAAGAATAAAAATATACAAATAATTATACAAAATACACAGGTATATTATACATATATATAATACATTATACTAAATAAATATTAAATTGTTCTTCATAAAAAAATAAAAATAACATGAAAATAGTTTGAAAAATAACAAACATTTTTCATTTTATACACTTTTTGATTTAAAATCATTTATTATTTTTTATTGTTTTTAAGTATTTTGTACATTCGATTTTTCTGATTGGTCCACATCATCTTGTTGACCCGGGTCAACATCCTCTTCCAGGACTTAACCCAACCCAATATCATCGCCGGACCGATTTCTCTGAATTTCACCAATCGGATCACGCAACCCCTCGCCCCGATTCTTCGCCCGTGGTCTCTCCTTGGATGTAGGACCCTCGCAGATCCCTAGGAAGCGCGGATCTTCCTAGGGTTGTGTGCCCTCGCCCGATTCCTCTAGCTCCTGGGAATGCTATAAAGTATCTTCTTCCACCTCCCATGAGCAGCAGCTCATACTCGCGCCTTCCTTCCTCCCTAGCCACCTCCGGTTAAGGGACAGCTTCCCGAGGGACCCTTTGGATCGAAGCTTGGAGAAGCAGCTACGCTGCTCAGCCTCGTGGTCGGTGTGCGCCATTTCCTTCGCTACATTGCTCTGCCTTCGCCTGAAGCTCTATGGATTGCCTAAGACCTTAGGTACCCGCTATTTATTTCGCATTTTCGGATTCACTTCAATCTTTTCATCCGCCACCACCGCATGTTCACCTGCTCCGACCAACTGGTCGGAGCCTCGTTTTCCACGTCCATCCACTCCGATCGAAGCCCCGACACACACTCCACCTCGCCCCGCAACCTGATCCCCCTTAGGTTGATCCCTTAGGTCGAGATTAAGGATCTGATCTCCTCTATCCCATTTGCCAGAGATCGAGCTTTGCCCCATGTTGCTTCTTCGCAATTCAGACCGAATAACCCTTGATCGGAGCTCTGTTCTAAGTCAGGACTCCCTTTGCAGGTGTTTGCGCACGTTGGGAGCCCCTGTTTCATCCATTAGACGGCTCGCTGGAGCAGCTCCAGGCCACCTTCACCGTCACGCGCATCCAGCCATTGGCTCCTCCATCGGGAAAGTTCAATCGATGTGGAGGACCTCCACAATCATTCCTGATTCTCTTGATCGATCGTTGAGCTAAGGATAGCCTCCTTTGCTCTAGTGAAGTTCATTCCGCCCCTGTTCTTCCAGACATATTCAGCATCGTCAGATTGGCCCACATTCTTCCAGATCAGATCCATGCCGTTGACCGCAACAGCCTTCTGAGCCGTTAGATCTGACCTCTAACGTATCAGTGCCCCACGTCCTCCAAAACTCTTGAGGCGTCAAATCTGACACCTTCCACATCTAAGTCGCACGTCCACGCACAGCCAGCGGCCTCCACGTGTCCCTCAAGCGCACCGCACGTGCCTGCAAGGGTATATTGCATTATTTACCCTACCCTTTTTATGCTTTATTTCCTAGTTTGTTAAATAAATTTATAGTTAGACTATTTGCATATTAGTCCCTGTTGTTTCTAATATTTACACATTAGTCCTCCCAGTTTGAATACACATACACGATGACGGGACCTGTGGTGTTTTTGCATATTCCATCCTAGATTTTTTGATGGTTAATATTTGAATGAAATGTTTTCTGGATTTGCATTTATACCCCAATGAGTGGTCATTTGACATGTGTGTAGATTTGGTGGGATTTTGAGCTGACAACCTTGGACTTTTTATGCATGCTATTATTTAGTTTGGAAGCTTTAGGTTATTTGCAAATAGTTCCCAACAATTTATGTGGTTTTTAAGCTAAATAAATATCAAATATTTTCCAAAATTTCCCTAAAAAATACCAGTAGCTATTGCTACTTTGTAACATTTTTGGTAATTTTTGTGATGCAATTTGATTTTATTTGCTATTTTCCAAAAATCAAAAACCCCTTAAAATGAGTCTGTCTATTTTATAAAATACCAAAAAAATTACAAAAATACCACCCAAATTTCTATAAAAATTCCTGTATATTTTTTTTAGTGTGTTTTAACTTCAATCCTATTTTTGTTCCATTATCTTAAACAAAACCCCTAGAAATCACAAAAGACCAAAATCTCATAAAAATTCTTAAAAAATTTAAAAAAATCAAAAAATGTGATTCTGATTTTTGTAGTTTGATCTTATTGTCTATTTTCACATAAAATCGCAACCAAGATGTTTGGGGCACTTTAGATATTTTAAAGTTGTCTCCTAGTCTAGACCATACATTGTTTTGCTATTTTGACTTTATTTTATTATTATAAAATCTCATAAAAATCTGAAATATACCATAAAAGCAACCAAAATACTTGCATATTTTAAAAATATAAAAATATTTTTATTTCCAATTTTGACCATTTTTAGTATTAATAAAAAAATTGTGGAAGTTTGATTTCATTTATATTTTTATTCTTTTTCTTATTATAAAATTTGAAAAAAAAATAAAAACCACAAAAATTGCCTTGTATTTCCTGATTCTCGACTACTTCGTAGGCTTCGCTCGTGCTCCTTGTGTTCGACGTGGTAGTTGTACTAGGTTAAAGAAATAGCGGAGACCGCTACATTTGATTTTATGCCTTGATTGTTTCATTTGTGGTCTTTATTTTCTTGTTGAGTCTGTCTTGGGTGCTTGAGGTCGCAACGTCCTTTGATATCACTTAGCCATGATCGCTTGAGCGCTCACCAGATGGTGGTGTAGCAGCAGGATCAGCCCCTAGCAGTTCTTCCTCCACACCCTTCCAAGATGGAGCCGTTGATGGAAGTCAACGGTATTTGGTACAACCGACAGCAACCCGAGATCCGTCGAAATCATCATGGATTCAGGTGGTCGACCGAAGGTGCCTCATCCCAGTAGGAACCTCTAGCTCAGGGTGGATAGTACAACAAGCCTCAGCAGTAACCACATCAGCCACAACAGCGGCATTACCAGCCGGGTTCTCATCCCTACCAGTAGGGACAACCGTGGAGGCAGTACCAGCAGCAGCCTCAGTAGTACTCTCAGCTTCCCCCTCATCCTTACCAGCAGCAGCCTCATTTTCAGAGAGGCAACATGTCTGATTCTCATAGGCCAACCTATGAGAACCCAACACTCAATGATCTAGCCCGCCTTCTTTCCTATTAGCAGGCCACTTTCAGGCGGGAGATGGACGATTACTGCGAGGAGATGAGGGAGATCATCACGGGCAAGGTCGTCATACCTTCTCAGATCAAACCCAACCTGAATAACCTAAAAAGAAAATCTGAGCATGTACACTTCATATACATTTGATGCTTACTTTTTTATACTTAGGAGCGGTGGGATGCCAGTCGGCAGTACCTCGTTTGAGCGACGACACCACGAGGATACATGAGCGCCAAACGAGGAGGATAGCGGTGCTAATGCTGCTCATGATAATGAGGACGGTGGTGTTGATGCCACCAAGGATGTTGATCTAGCCGACGGTACTGAGGCCATCATGTCCCCAGATGCAGAAGGTGGTACTGATGCCACCAGAGATCTCGATGATGTACCAGAGTACGGTGTTGATGCTGTAGTTCGTGATGTCGTGGCTGGTACTGACGCCACCCCTTCTATTCTAGTTGTATTTCCTACAGTTTTTTTACCTCGAGACTCTACAGAAAATATAAAAAAATCAATAAAGGAAAGGGTTCTTCATCTTCGAGTCCATATGTGATGCATGGTGCTATTTGTATGGATTCTGTTTCTTCTCAACAACAGGAACCCATTCCTAGCCCTCTATTAGAGGAGGGCCCAACCATCCCCTTCCTGCATGTCAAAGTGTATATAGTTGAATAAGTAAAGCTTATGTGATACATTGTCTTATCTCAGGGAATCTTGTAGCTGGAGACTTGGCTACACTAGTCAAGCTCGAAAGGATACATGGCCATACTAGCCACAGTCCAATCTCTTCTTTTCCCCTCTTCTTGAGCTGGTTGCACTTGAACTTAGAAGGGATACCCCACTCCTCGAGGAAAGAGCGGCTAGATCGGGGGACTAGAGTTACCTTGTTGACGGAGGTTTTTTTATCATTTCTAAGGTGGGAGCTATATATCTCTTACACGGTATAAGTAAAGATTCATAGTCATAAGGATTTGTGTATGTAGACTTATTCTAACCTGATTGTTGAGATGATCTAAATAGGAGTCTTGTGGAACTTAGATATTGTTAGGTTTAAGTCCATTTCCCAATAAGGTTTTGTCAAACTAATAATCCAAAGGTCTGACTGAGCTCCATACTGTAATTTTATAAAGATAAGTTTAATAATCAGTATTGTGCTAAATTATTTGCCTTTTCTTCTCTTTATTTCTTTTTCACTTCTTTTTCAAATAAGTTTTTACTAGGGGACTAATAAAGGTAAATATAGGGGAATGATGAATCCCTTATTCACATCCTTTACTCTATTATTTTAGCAAAATCTCCTATGCAAAATCCTTGTAAATACGTATGAAATACAAGAAATTAGCTTTGTGCATGCATTTGTTAATATGTGTGATTAACATTCTTTTTGTACAAAATAAAAGAATAAATAAGAAAAAAAGGAATAAAATAAAGATGTATTTATGAAATAAATGTAGACTTGCCAAACCCCAAGAGATGGTCAAATATCGGTCTTATCGACAAGGAATAAAGTAAGGAGAGATATGGTCCTTATCTTGTATATATTCATCATTATTCTTCCTCTAATGTAGATATATCATTTCTTTTATTTATAAATAAAATAATCTCAAAATAATCTAATTTCTTTAAATTTGTAAATAAAAAATAAATAAAAAATAATTGCGAAATAAGCATGTGTCACTTGCACAACACCTACATTTGTTTTGTAAAACAATTATATATATATATATATGTATATATATATATATATATTGCATTCTTGACACTTGTACATACTCCTAATAAGTAAAAAATAAAATAAAATTCATAAAACCCATAAACTAAAAATAAATTCATCTTCTCATTTTACAAAGTGTCATACATGTTATATATTATGTATAACACCTATTCATTTAATAACTACAATTAATTTGAAAATCAAATAAAAATGATTTTATATCCCTTAAACTATTTGTAAGTAAATAAAATATAAAATAAAATGTATTTGTGTAAAAATAATAAAAGAACAGTACATGTATATAATATATAGGTACATTATACCTATACATAATACCATATATTGTATATACCATACTATATTTATTATTAAAAATAACTAAAAATCACATAAAAATAGCTTGAAATAGGAATAATTTATTAATTTTTTATTTTAAATTCAACTATTATTTTTTATTCATTATTATTTGATTTTGGGAAATCGATTTTTCTGATTGGTCGGTCTGTGTCTGTTTACCCGGTTCAACCTTCCCCCAAGTCAGGTTAAACTCGACTCCCCTTCGTCGAAGTCGATTTCTCCATATTTTTATGCATGACTACAACCGATTCTTGCCTTGAATTGCAGACCCCTCAATTCCCTATGGATCCGTGATCCTCGTGAATCCCTCGTTAGGTTACGATCATCCTAGAGTTTCGTGCTATTGATCGATCCTTCTAGACCCTGGGGACGCTTATAAAAGATCTCTCTTGCCTCCGTCACTCGACAACTCATCCCTCACACCTCCTCTCCTCCATTTGCCTCTTTAGGATCGTGACATTGTTCTTTAGCACCCTTTGGAGCTCTAGTTGGTGGTAGATTACGTGTTACTCGCTTCAAAGCAGAGCTCCACCATGATTAGTCTCTATTGCCAAACATAATAGGATTGAAGCCATGACCTCGCATCCACATTCTCCTAACGTCATTAATCATTTCAGTAGCCTCAGGTGTCACTATCATCCTTTCCTTTCCGTTGTTCCACTTCGATTTAGTCCGACAGCCACCTCCCGCCACTTTAGATCCGACCATCGTGGCCACAGTTCCATTTCTACAATCATCCGCACCGGTATCACCACTGCATCACATTCCACCTTCTCATGCAACCTGATCCCCCTACATCTCACTCACTAGATATATTGAGACTGATATCCTCCCTTCGCGTACGCCGTAGATCAACTTAGCACCTATCGTCGCTTATCTTGTTTTCAACTACAATAACCCATGGTCGAGGCTTCGTCTTTGAGCTATGATACCCCTTGTAGGTTCTTAGCGAACTTGAGGCTCGAATCGAGTCTCAACGTTAGTAGCAAAGCAGCTTCAGGAATCACCATCTTTAGATTCACTTCGATTTGTCCTTCGGTCCATAAGAGATCACCACCAGGTGTGGACCACTTCCAACAAGCAAACAGGCTTCTAAGACAGGCTATCAGAGCACCGGAGTGCCTAGGATTCACGGTCGAAATCCAACCAGCGGTCCCTTCTTCAGAGTTCTTCCCGATCACCCTCATGTTGTTGGATCGAGAGCCCCCTTCCAGAACCATTATGAACTGTCCATCCACGCCTTTTTCAGAGATGTCAGATCGGATTCCCGGGTAGATGTAATGTGCACGCTCGCCTGCCATCTAAGCCATCATATCTGCCTCAAACGGTCATCATGAATATACGTTAGAGAATTGCCCTATGCGTGCCACATGCCCTCGAGGGGTAAATTTCCCTTTTATCCCAGTAGTTTACTTTATTTCGTTTCAGTTTAATATTTGTAATAACTAGT
Organism: Ottelia alismoides; assembly: GCA_037367405.1. Taxonomy (NCBI): domain Eukaryota; kingdom Viridiplantae; phylum Streptophyta; class Magnoliopsida; order Alismatales; family Hydrocharitaceae; genus Ottelia; species Ottelia alismoides. Next base: position 36,555 of record JAZKJV010001199.1, on the reverse strand, counting down.
TTAGCTAATTACATATAGGAATTCATATTTTCCTATTTGCACTTTAGTACATTTGAGACGAAGTCACGTATGTCCTTTTGTGTCTTTCTAGTGTATTTACATATTTACCCTGAGATTTTAACTAGTTAATGAAATAGTAGAAGTTTTTGAATTTGAATTTATGCCCCTGCGAGTCTGAATTGCGTGTAGGGCATGCTTTCTTCCAGATAAATTTCACTAGGGCCTTTGAAGTAAAGTTATTTGCATATAGGTCACGTGTTATTATTTTGAGCTAGAAGTAAAGTTATTTGCATATAGGTCATGTGTTTACTATTTTATTTTCTTTCTCTTTTAATTGTTGTAATAAATAGGATAATCACTCCAAACGTTGCCTAAAAAATTCATGTAGCTCATGCTTGCACATTTTATTTAAGGTAATTTTTATTTGATATTTTCATTTCCATTTACTATTACTAAAAATACAAAAATAGTAGAAAAACCCCTCTTTGGACTATACAATTCATAAAAGTACGAAAAACGTTTTAAAAATTCCAAAAAAAGGCATTGTACGCATATTTTGTCCTGTTCTAACCACTATATAAATTTCATCTCAATTGCTTCTATAAAAACCTAAAAAACTGCAAAACATAAAAAATATTATAAAAATTATAAAAAAAATTTGTAGAAAAATCCAAAAATTAGATTCTTGTTTCTTTTTATAGATATTTTTTCTAGTTTTAATAAAATTAATCCTTAGGAATTTTCAGCATTTTATATTTTTAATTTACAAAACTAACATGTATGTGCACTTTTTGCATGTTTTCTTAGTTTTTTATTATTAGAAAATTCTGATAATATTTAAAAATCCTCCAAACATCCATAGAAACAATATAAAACCTATAAAACCCAAAAATATTTTTACTTGATTTCTGTGCATTTTTAACCTATTTGAAAAATACAAAAAAGAGGTGTGTTCTTGCATTTTCTTCTTTTCCTTTATTCTTCATATTTTGATAATTAAAAATTTGCAAAATTAAATACCACTAAAAATTTAAATAAAAATCCTTTGATTACTTTAGTCACCTAACTAGCTTATTATAGTGCTATGTGTGTTCGACCTTGGTCACTATACTAGATTAATAAAAATAGCTACACTACTTATTTTATTTTTTTTATTTGATTAGTGGTTAGATAATTTTTCTCGATTGTCACGTATTTGGTTTGGATCACATTAACACTCTAATTAATCAACTTAACCCGAGTTAGATTTGTGCACATCACAGTCCTTGATATGGAGACCCCTAACAATTGAAGAGAATCGTAGATCATTTTCAATGGCCTTTTCTGAGGACAACTAAGGCCATATTTGACTACATGGTCAAGAGAATTTAGCTCCACTCTCTAGGCAGAGATATGGAATGATAAATTAAGCAAACAAAGTGGACACAATTAGGCCTTGGCGAAAAACCCAAAAGGTGTAGATGAGCCCACATCACTCGGAGATGCCGGTGTCGAAGACACGATTTGCGAGATCACCCGAGATCACTATTTAAGCATAGAACAATTGTAATATGCATCTTTGATGAATTTGTGATTCATCAATTAAAAGCTGAAAAAAAGAGCTGTATTCCCAAGTAATTGAAGATGTTTGGGCATTAGTATTGCATTATTATCATTCATGAAAGTGTAAATAATGTCTATATTTTAGCATTCATATTTTTGCTTTAAAAAGAAGCCAAAAATTCTGTGTACTTAATCGCATGTATATTAAGATAACTTATCACATTTTTCTTTATTTTTCATTAACTTCGAATCAAATAAAATCAACTCCATTATCTTCATATTACTAACACTAATAAATGAAAAATATCAGAAAATTACTAACATGTATATTTGTGAAATAAACATAAACCCTAATTTTCCAGCAAAAGGCCGCAAAGTCAAATATCTCTCACATACAGTCTCATATGAATCCTACTCACTTTAAATTAATGTGCATTAAATGATCTATAAAACAAGGCCAAATTCAAAAGAATCGGATTTCATATGTGAAACTTGGATTGTAGGTCCACATTGTATGTTGTATATTTTGACTGGTTTTAACTTATTGGTTTATGTATAAAATTAACTATTTTTAGTTTATTTCTTCTTCATATATTTATATTTGATTTATGTTTTATTAAAAAAATTAAAAATGCAAAACAAAAATGAACTAAAAATCAAAGAAAATGAATCATTCCTAGCATGTGTATTTACTATGTACATAAGTCCCGTTTATTTTATTTATTTATTTATTTAATTAATTACTAAAAACAAAAAAATAGATTAATATGTAAAAAATTTATTGTGTTATAGTATATTTTATTTGGATTTTCCTCATTTAAAAAGCATAAAGAAATTTCAAAAAGTAAAAATTTAGGTATTCTATGTACATATAAGACCGCCAAAAATACACTTCGTACATATGACTTCTTTTGGTTTTGGTTCCCCTATGAAAGTTGTAGATCTTGTCGATATTAGCAACTTTCATGAAGACTACTTTTGATATGACAATGTTTTATATTTTATTTTGATTTTTCTTTCTTGAATTTTGTGAAGGCAACACAGGGCTGCTCTAGGAGCTGCCATGTGGCCCCTACCTAATCCTTCTTAGTCACCCTCGTCCTGGATTGTTCGATGAGGTACCAATTCACTTAACGACCTGGATTAAATCCAATTTTTATTATTTTATTTTTTTCTTTCTTTTCTTTTCTTTTTTATTACTTCTTGACACGTAGCCCTTTCTCAATCCATCGGACGGTCGAGACCCCTTCTTCTCCGCTCAATTTCCTTGACCACATGAAATGACTCCGCGACTCCCCCTCCACATCTTTCGCTTCATCGTAACACCAGATGAATCTCCATTTCATCATCTCTATTCTTTCATTTTGGCCTTCGAACCCTATCTAAATGCATGAAAATAGCATTAGAGTACATAAAATGATACTTCTTATTTATGTTGTAAATATTGTATAAAATGCTATATTTAAATACAAAATAAATGAATAAATAAAAAATTAAATTAGTTACTATAAGTAATGAATGAACCTAAACCTTGAGACTTAGGCATCATGATGGTTGGGTCGACTAGGAATAAAGTAGGGGGAGATAAGGTTTAATAATCACTCAATGCCCTACTTTTTAATTCCTCAATAAATGCCTTTTTGGACCCATTTTATTTTTTATTATTTATACCGCTAATTAATAAGCTTTGAACATAAAACCTGTAGATAAAAATATAAAAAAATATAATATTTATTTTAGTAAAAATATAATGCATAGTGTACATAGACACTGAGAATAAAAGGCCACAACGAAAATTTCACAGACATGTATCTTCTCACTATGCACTCAAAATTCACCACACCTTTATTGTTTCTAAAATTAAATTATCCATTTAATGAAGGTAGTTTCATTCAATTTGGAGTTAAGATGCCAAAGTAAGGTTTTAGGCCCTCATTGTGCAATATACCTGAATAAGTAATAAATATATTTATTCTGTATATTTTTTTCACTCTTTTATATTTTTATAATTTTGTAAATAATATTTGAAATACATATACATAATTAAAATAAAATAAACTCGTCAAAATACATTAAAATAAACAAGTGTATTTCACAACATAGATGAATTATACATGTATATACATATAATAAATATGCAAACTTATTTAAGTGTGTATATATCATCAGAAAAATGTAATAAAATATATTTAAGTGTATTTAATTAAGTTGTAAATATATGAAATAAGTAAAAAAATAATATTTTAAATATAAAATAAAAAGAAACTACCTAATATATAGGTAAGTATACATATATTATTACATGCAAAAAGTAACATACAATAATTTAACTCGAAAAATAAATACAAATTAGCATAAAATATTACCTAAATCAATAAATATTTTCATGTTTTATGGAAAAATAACAAAATCTTCTATTCTATTTCATTTTTATTTATCATTACATTATATTTATGTTTTTTCATTTAGCGGGAGACGAGACCTAATGGTAGCGCGGCCCTGGTTGACCTATCGGTCAATTGGCATGCTGCTCCCTTTGGCATGCTAGACCTCGTTGACCACACCTCTTCCTATTTTCCCTGTCACTCCTTACATTTTCAAGGCATGATTCCTTCTTCATTTTTATTTCACGATCTTCGGCCTTTCATGCCACCTTGATTCCTTGATCTATGGATCGCTACATCGATTTGTGGCCCTAGTCAAAGATCCTCTTATACATATCCTTCCTTCAGCTTCAATTCAAGTTTGATCCTACTTGAACCCTCGAAATCCTCAGATTTCTTGCGTGTGAGTTTGTTGGTGACAGGGTCTTTCTCATCAGAGTGTTTGGCATGGAGGAAGAGACATTTAAACTGGTGATCCGAGCTCGTCATGCTTCTTCGTAGGAGCTCCTCCTTGGCTCCCTCATCCTAGAGGTAGTGACTTAGTCTCTTAGATTCTTATGTCCCTCTCCGTGGCAGTAATGTAGTGTAGGATTTTATTTCTGTTATTTTCATTATTTATTTCATCAATTAGTTCAATCAGAGTTCGCTGGAGCTCCTATTATGGTCGTCATATCACCAAGCCTCAATCGTCCTCTATAGCATCGATCACCTCCATCTTATTCATATTTGCTTATGCTATGCCCTAGGCACCTCCATACACTACGATCCACTCCTGATCAAAGGATCAGTCCACCCCCGACGCTCGCCAGAGAACGCCACCCTGACTCCACATCGCTTCATTTCTGCAAACTGACCCCCTGGACCTATCTTTATGTATGTTTGAGCTAAATTGTAGGTTGAGGAGGTCAAAAGCCTTAGATGAAGATATTTTGACTCCAAAGAAGGTTCCAGGTGCTTTGTGTCTTCCTCGACCTCCAAAGCTCCACCATTGAGCTCCGGACCTTACTTGAGCCATCTAGTCGTTGCGGAAGCCTTCCAGCTGCATTTTGTACCTCCTGTGAGCTCCTTCGACAGGAGGAGTCGATCAGGGAGGTGGATCAAAGTTCACCCGAGTGGGTTTTCTTCCCCCGTTCTTCCTCCATGCTTCTGAGTCGTCCGATCGTCCGCTCCGTCCAGGTGGTACAGTAATCGTCAAATCATAGCACAATTGACTGTCTGATCTCCGTAGGAGATATAATCCACGCGATCCACCTAAAAACTGTCATTATGCATCCTAGATCCACTAAGTGTATAAGTGAGAAGCTGCAACTGTATAATCGTGTGCTTAAGGGTATTTTGTGCCGGCCCCCGTCGCCTTTTGTCTTTTCATTTCAAACCATAAACATCAAGCCCTAGTTTAAAAAAGTCATGTAATATTTGTACTTTAACCACCGCATTTATTTTATTTTCTAATAGGTCATGTCCACGTCGCCTCACGTACCCATACAGGAGAAGTACTTGGATATTTTGCACATGACCCCTTGCGGGTTTTATTATTGTATGATCCTTAAAGTTTTTAATTCAGGGCTTGTATTGTAGTATTTTTAGGAAATAATATGTGTAGGTCCTATACGTTATAAATCTTGCAAGTACACCCCTACCAGGTGTATTATAGCAAATATATTTAGAATTTTTGCATAGAGGCCATGGAGTTTTGATTTATGTTCTGGAATGCATTTATAGGTTAACTATATTATATTTAGGTCCCTACTATAACATTAAATTTAACTTCTTGTATTTCGTTTATTAAAAATAGCATTTTACATGCAAAATATATAGGAAAATTATTTTAAGTGTATGAACCTATATTAAAGCATATATATATATATTGCAAGGTAATTAAAATAAATTTCCTATTTTAAAAATTTAAAAATATTTCATTTATTCCATGCTTTCAATTAAAAATACAAAACATATATTTATTTAAAATTACCAAAAAATTATAATAGCTTTATTATTGTATTTTACAAATGTAAACCAAAAATCACTAAAACTTTCAAAAGAATAACACTAAAAATTGAAAAACTCTAAAAACTTACGAAAATTATAAAACTAGTTAAAATCCAAAAATGGTCATTTTTATTTTCATTCTTATTTATATTATATATTAAAATAAAATTTAGAAAATTTTTAGATACTTATTTATTTTTATATTCCAAAACATTTCGATCTTGTATTCTTATTCGTTATTTTGCAATTTTTATTACTTTAAAATAAGAAATAGCTAATATTATTAGAAAAACTCCAAAAATGGCGAAAAATATAAAGAGGATAAAAATATTTTATTTCATCTATTCTGAGTATTTATAGCTATATTCATAAGTATAAAGGCCAATATTCTATATATAGCTATATTTACTTATATCCTTACTAATAATAATAATAGTATTATTATTATTAAATATACCAAAAATATTTTATAACCCCTTAAAAAATAAAAAGGACTGCCTTTTAGGGTATTTTCATATCTTTTACATATTTCATAGATATTTATATCATATATATCTATGATATTATATAGTGTGTGTATATATATCCTTATATACTACTTTTAAATTAAAATGGGAAAAATATAAAAAGAACAAAATATTATAAAATTTAGAACAAAAATATAAATTAAAAGTCTATAAAAATATAAATATTAAAAACCCACAACAATCCAAAAATCTTTATAAAAACAAAAAAATATTTTTTTGATTTTTCTTGTCAATTTTTGTGATCTATTTTTGTTGCTCCTTAGTGGTTCGACTCCTACACTTTCATAATAGTCATATCATTCTATAGGGTATGATAAATTTTAGCTCACTTATACTTATCATTTGAGCATCATCGTGGGCTAATTGTTGATGTTTTGTGATTGAGGATATCCAAGAGACGAGAAAGCGGTTGATACAGTGATTGTAGGGCCCGACTTATCCAGCATCGCAGACCCTCCAAGACTAGTCAATAGGATCCCTCCTCTATTTTAACGTTCATCAAATATCTCTCTCACTCCACCTCTTGACTAGGTCCACTCTCCTCCACGATCTTCTCATCATTCTCCACGTCAACATGTGCCTGACCTTCTTGCGTATCCCTAACTGCAGATCATCAAAACCCATTCGTTACTGGACTTTGGCACCAATTCACCATTCTTGGCTAGAGAGAGATAGAGACATGCCCCACCTTTGATGATAACGTCAGGTGTATGAGTTGAGCGACGATCTCCTCCTTAAGAGAGATCAAAGAGTCACCTCCCCTTGCTGCAGATGCTCCATGCAGCTTCCCAATTCATTGCATGCTGACAACATTGAGCGATGATTGGGAAAACTTGATCTTCCCTTCCCCATGTGTATCAACCATCCCTCCATTCAGGTAATCTTCTCATCCTCTCTCTTACTTGTCTTCTTCTTATCTCTACCTCTTCTTCTTCTTCTATTTCTCCTTTCTCTGCTTAGTCCTCATCTTCTTCTTCTCGCTACTGCTTCTTTTTCTTCTTCTTCTTCTATTTCTCCTTTCTATGCTTAATACTCTTCTTTAATCACCCGCTTCTACCTTTGCATCCAACCGTGAAATCAAAATCACCTTTAAGCTTCACCGATCGATCCTCGACCTCAAATCACCCAAATCCATCACTCATCATCTCATCCTTCTTCTTCATTTAACCCAAATAACCACCAAATTTGATCCATCACAATACCCTTACTAATCTCCCCTTCGAGTTCATTATATCTCCTCAGCACCCCAATCTTCATACCATAGCAGTTACTCTGTCCCCCTCCCCCACTCCGCATGGAGCTTTTCCCATCACCATTCCTTCATCTACAAATCATCTCCTTCGATCGATATCCCTTACAGCCTTGTAGCATCAGGCTCCACCCAGGAAACCATAACCTTTGAATAAGAGAAACACATTTACATCATTACCCTAACTGAGCTCCTTGTCTGCTTCCACCTATGTGTATTCCCTTCTAAACTGATCTTAAGGCTCGAGAACCCTCAAATCAATTACAAGTCGAGGTCGTCAAGGAGGGACCCCAACACCAGACACCCTTCTTCCAGCAAGATTCTCCTAAGCTCCACTCTGCTGAGCACCATATTCCTGAAGATTCATCAGGCTCTAGGGACCCCTCACGAACTTCCCTCCATAGAGACCTTCCTCATTTATAGGATCAAGGTCCCCTTTGAGCAATTGGAGATTGGTATCATCATTAGCAATCATTGAAGGTTGAACGAACACAAGACCTCTTGATTGGCATCATCATCAGCTAAAGATGTAAATCCTTCTCTAAAGATTGATATTTAAACGACCTCTTGATGCAGGTCCTCTGCATAGGAATATATATTCAGAGGTATCAGATAAGTTAAGTCAAAGAGTTTACTTAGTGATATTAGGATAACCAAGACCTATATTGTGTGATATCTTGATATAGGCATGCATCCTATGATTGAAGACATATATATTACTATATGTTTAAGTATGTAAAATAGACATATCATTAGGTTGATGGTCAAATCAAGATATATAAACCGGCAAGCCGATGTGCATACAAGGACATGTGAGCAATATGATCCCTTAAAGGGATCATACAGGTTCACTAATGAACCAAAAGACATGATATAATTGATGAGATATTGGAACCAACCAAATTTCATGCATGGTTGTCTTTCTTTGGAAGCATGATAGAATTTATAGATATGATATATTCTTTTGGAAAGAATATAATCGATACCAACTACCAATGATTTAATGAGAAACTTAATGATAAATCCCTAAAGAAGGTAGTTCAAATATGATCTAAAATTTTAGGTTTATTCTAGGTCTTCTAGTATATAGGATGTGCAGGTATTAGGAATACTTGAGGGTGATGTAATCGTAAATGATTGTATAACCATGACACTTCCATTTCGAGTGAGTGATGAAACAGGTTTGGATTTTAATGACTTCTCTCAGAAGATTAGTAATTTGATCTTAGTCCAATTGTTGGACATTGATCTGAATATGATTCAGACGCAATGATAATATTAGATTTATGATTTGATTTAATCAAACATCTTTGAGAGGTCACCTAGATCTTGATATGAGATAAGATCTCAATATCCAAGTTATTGTACATGGAATGTACATTCACCCTATCCGTGTCTTTAAGTATCAACAAAGAAGGCACATCGTTCTAGAAAGAGTTCATGAATAATTATATTGTAGACAAGTATCTAAGAATTGGGAAGCCGATGATTAAATATGATATAATTTTCTTACATAATGTGAATATGATTCATATTATTTAAACACATGAGGAGAATCATCTAAATAAATAAATGAGAATTAGGTATCAATGATATGATTAATATGAATATCACTATCCATAATAATCATAAGTATCTTAAATATGATTTATAATATCATGGAGAGATTTTATTGTAAATAAGATTTACAAATTAAATTTTAATGTAAATTAGATTCATATTGTACAATTAATTGTAATGGAATTTACAATTTATAATGGATGGTTAAATATGATTCGTAATTGTCAATGGCACGATTGAAATTATCAAAAAATTATTTGGAATTATTTTGGTGAAAATATTAAGCAAAAATAGTTGTTACATATGTGGAATACTTGATGAGATATGAGATCTCATCAATATTAGATAAAAGTAGCCTTCATTCCTTAATAGGAGTAGATGACCACATGGAGTCTATCTCCACGGTGGTCATCCACCTTTGTTATGGAAGGATGCTCCACTCCTTTTCATATTATTAAATTGTTGAATATTCTTCAGCATATTTATTTATTTTAAATTAACTAATTGTTGCAAATTTTATGCAACAAAATCATGTCCATTGGTTTCAATCAGGAGTACATCTCCACCATTTAATTTGTTATAAAAGAAAAGGTAGCCCTACCTCTCTCTTACACAAGTTGAAAGCAACAAATCTCTCTCTCTCTCTCTCTCTCTCTCTCCTCATACACATCCAAGAGTATATCTCTCTCAACCCTAGTGGTCGTCCACTTGGTTGTTCTTGAGATCATCATCATCATCGCGATGCCATTGTGCTGCCAGATCGATCACTCGTGGATCCTTGCCTACTTTGGTGCTCCATACACGTGAGGAAGAATACAGATTTTGTGAAATGAAATCAAGAGATTCCAATCTTGGATTGTCAATTCGGATTGCGGGAAGCATGTGCATGCAAGTGTATCCTTTGCTGAATCAGACTTGAGAAAGGAGGTCACTTTGTTTAGAGATGCACGATAACAAACACAATCCAAGAGGTAATACTTTTACTTATTTGTGATCTTGATGAAATGATATAAGAAAGGTTCTCATGCCATGTCGCTTCATGTTTGTTAAAACTTTTAATTTCGGATGCCCCTTGCAACAAGTATGATTAGTTGTTCTTGATCACATATGATGCAAATTTCATGCTTCCGTGATGTGACAAGACTTAAACCTTAGACTTCAGACACCACTTTAAAACTTGGAGATAAGGATTTCAACAACATCAACATGTACACCACTATCAGCCATATTACCTTCAACCTACACAACATCAATATCCCCCTCCTCCTTAGTATCAGTACCCTCTCACTCTGCATATCATGGGTAACCCCAGCAACCTCAGTCACACTTTCAGTTTCAATGACCATCAATTGTTGAGCATATAGAGTCATCTTCGGTGAATTCTGTACTTGAATACTTAGCACAGTTGACGAAGAACATGAGTGAAGTGAATCAGAGGTTAGATGATTTAAAAGAAACTAATTGCAACCATTCTTCCACACAATAAAGAGTAGGTAGACCGTCATGATCCTTTCCACACCGAGACAAGTATGTTTCATGATTTTTCATGTTTATCTAATGGCGTTACTCTCAGAAGTGGTGGGAGCTTGCAACCACTAATACCACATGTATCGGGGACTAAAGCTATTGATCGAGCATCAGCTTCATCTTATTTATCCAGTGAGCCCAGATCGAGTGTACAATTAACGAAGGAGTGTCATAAAAAAACCAAAAAAATGTAGAAAATCTAAAATACCAAAAATACAATAATGGGAGATGCGAAGCCAAGTCAACTATGGAGGAGAGCGCACCAATTGCAAATCCACTATCTTTAGTAGCATACAAAGAAAGACGTTCTTTTCTTGGTGTGTATCACTCTCTAAATATTGATTCTAGTTGTCCATTTTAAATTTTGATTCTAATGTTAACAAAGAAAGTTGGCCGGATTTTGTTCATTTTTCTTGATGCATTGAATAAAGGAAGTACATTAAAAAATTAAAAACAACCTTGTCAGATCCTGGAGCTGTAGAGATTCTACATAACATAATGCATGAGATCCCACTCCTAAAATCCATGGGGTACATACCTACAGTGAAGAAGGGGATGAAAGAATCTTTTACCACTAAACGTACATCGAAGAAGATAGGATGTAGCAATACAAGATGTCACATTCTAACCATGTCCATCATTGATCTAATAAGCCATCAAATCTCGTACAAAAAGAAAGATAAGAGAGCACCACTTGTCTGATGTGATATATCCACCAACACTTTTATTATACTCTTCTAGACAATGGATCCTCAATGAACTTATTATCCTTCTCACTAGTTGAGTCACTCACACTAGGACCTCTGAAGAAGACCGGAACGTTTATGCATTTTGCAGACAAATCAGTTAAGAAGACCGCAATTTATTGTTCTAGCCATGGATTCTACAGTGACATTACATCATGCCTTGATCATACTTGGTCAACCATTTCTGAGAATTATGGACATCATTATCGATTATGGTGTTGGGAAGATAACATTTCGTTCTCACAATGAAAATGTTATAGCTGAGATGATCTGAGAGCTGATAGGAAAGCCTGCATTGGATGAGAGTGTTGTCACATCTATTGAGACAAAGGATTGTGATTCTTTAGCAGAGATTAGACATTTATCATTGGAAGATATGGAGACCCAAGCTTCCTCATCAAGGAGTAAAACATGGAAAACATAGTGCTATGTGAATATGAGGGGAATTTCATTGAGAGCTTACACTATTTTTTGATTTGATCCTGTTGCACTTGAGAGCATCAAAAAGCAGTAGATGGCATATGTATTTGTCGCTACAAAGCAAAGACTAGAGTTGTTTTCACCTTTCCAGTTTGGACTAGATTATTGTGGTGTCATTGAGTTCCCTCGACATGTTGATTTTGATCAGAATTTTTCTGAGTCATACATCGATCCATCTGAAGATGGCCCTAATATCGATCCACATCTCATTATCTCAATAACTCAATGTTCATGAAAGAAGATCAAGGTTATACCTTCTTGAGCATTGTATATTGCTTTCACCTTGTATATTCCTTTCTTTTTATTCTTTTTGTCTCCCGTTGTTGATCATTCACCTCTTTTCCATATGTGTCTATACTTAGGATGATTAGATCCAAAGTATAGGGGAGGTAAATGACCCAAGTTGTTCTTTTCATTATGCTTCATTACTTTTGGTGTTGCTTATAATTAGGGTGACCTTACCCTAAGTATAGCGGAGTAAATCCATCTATTCAATCTTGATTGTTCTCTTTTTGGTTTCTTCTATTCTCTTGATTATCCCTCAACTTGTTCATATTCTATTCTATACTTAGGGATCCTTTACCTTAAGTATGGGGGACAAGCCAAGTCATTGATTTTGTACATTCTCTCGATCTCGAATATCCTCATTTTTTATTCTTATGGAATTATTTTCACTTTTCTACACTTAACGTGAGTTATGTATTCCATTGTTGCTTCTTGGTCCCTATAAGGACATAGTTCAAGCATAGTATAGGGAGGTGCCATATATATGCTATATTTACTTTAGAAGCAATAACTCATACTTTATTGTATTGTTAATAATATTGTTCTAAAATTCTGGATAATAATTTTTATTTTTTATGTATTTTAATAATAATGATAAATTATTTTTTAATTGTTTTACAAATTTTTGTAAAATATTTGTAAATTTGTTTTTCAAAAATATATGTAAAATGTTTACAAAATGTTTTTTAGTAAAAATCTATTTAAAAATCCTTGCAAAAATTTTTGCAAAATATTTTTTCAAAGCTTTTGTAAAATCTCTGTAAAAATGTTTTGAAAAACCTTTGGAAAACTATTTTCTAAAAAAATAATGTAAAATGTTTGTAAAATACTTGTTTTTTTAAAATTTTGTTTTATAAAATTATATTGTCAAATTTTTTAAATAAAAATATTTTGTAAAATTATTAGTAAAATACTTGGTAAAAAGGATTTGTGAATTTTTTGTAACAAGTGTTTCCAAAAAGTTTTGTAAAACATTTTGTAAACTTTTTTTAAAATGTTTTGAAGAAGATTTGCAAAATTGTTGGTAAAAAGATTTTGTAAACTTGTTTTTGTAAATTTTGTATAGAAAATGTGTCGTCTAATCTGCATACATAAATATTATGAAACTTATAAATAAATTTCTTTTGTAAATATAATGTGTATGAAATTTGTACAACACTTCTATATACAGTTGTATAAAATGCTTGGTAAATATGTATATTAGCTTTGTAAATACATGGAAATTCATTCAATTCACTAACTCTTTCAAAAATATCTTAAAAGTAAAAAAGCTAAAACGCATAACAAATTTCAAAACTATTTAGTAATTGCACAAAAAGTTTAAAGAAGAAAATATACTTCACCATAAAATGATGCATTTGCATTCGCATTTTTCAAAATGATTTTGACAATTGTATTAGTCTGGAATAAAATCTGACTAATGGAGCTCGATTAGCACCTTAGTCCACTTAAGTTGCCCAGAACGTTATAAGCACATAAAATTTTCCTTTTCTTTTCTAAGGCACTTATTCTTCTAAGAAGGTCTTCCAAGGGACGAGTAAAGGTAAAGTATAGGGGGAAGATGAATAGGTTATTCATGGTCTTTATTCTTTCATTTCAGCTTAATATCACTTACAAAACACATATAAATATTAGTTATTTTCATATCTTAATAAAATAATAGCATCTGTTAATATTGTATTTATTATCACTATTTTAACCTAAAATAAAAGAAGAAAGAAGAAAGAATGAATTTAAGGTTGTATATGTGTGTCATAGATACAGACATATCCTAACCCCGGGAGTAGGTCAAGTTTTGACCTAATCGATGAGGAATAAAGTACGAGGAGATAGGGTCATGAACTTATAAAAAATTTAGAAAACCAAGATCACATTGTACATATTCATCATATTAACTTTGTAAATATATTTTACTATATTATTTGTAATTAAAATAACCTTAAATAAAAATACTTCTCCATGAAACTTGTATATAAAAATATTATCTAAATAAAAATATCTACAAATATAAATCATGTATAGAATAAAAGGTACAACACTCATAAAAAGCCTTAAAATAAGAATTAAAAGCTCAATATCTACTCCACATGAACTTAAAATGAATTAAACTCACTTTTATTTTACTAAGAATGAAATCATCTTTAAAATCAAGGTGTTTTCATGAAAATATGAGTTAAGATGCGAAAGTCAACTTTCAGGGTAACACTATACACGTACAACTATCTGTTTCCTTTTATTTATTTTATTCTTTGTATTTTTCTACTTAATTTTTTAATGTGTTGTACATTTTTACATTAATTATTTATAAATTTTGAAAAAAAATAGCAAAAGTCAAAAGAACCAAAAATTATGTATTTGTATTTATTGTATAAGCAAATAATACTTATGTTGTAAATAGCCTTATTTATTTATTTATCCTTTTAAATACTATCAGAAAAATGCACTAAAATTGTATTTAAATCACTTTTAGTGTGTTTACTGACAAAAAAACTAACAAAGTATGTATAAAAGCCACTAATAAAAATATTTATACCTTGTATATATGTAAATTGTAGTTATATTTTAAAGATCACATTTATTTAGACTGTGAAACTAATTTATAAAAATAATATAAATATGCTCTTATAATCCTTAAATTATTCTTTAAGTAACTAAAATATAAAATAATATATATGTTTATAAAAAAATTAAATTTTATATAGTTCATATATATATATATATAATATATGCCTTTTCCAAATTTTATGTGATTGTATATGCGTTGGTGCCAAAGCGTCCACTATATATAATTTTTTGAAATGAAACCTTAGGAGATATATTTAGTATTATTAGCGGAATATGTTTTTCAAATTTCGTTTAAAATAGACATTCTTACCATGTCCATCTGAACAACTCAATTTCAGCAATTCTAAGACCGTTAAAATTTGACAGTCTTGATGGAGAGGTTAGAAGTTTCGAATTATGTTGATTTTTGAATGACATCGTGGTGATATATTGTGATCTCAATCCCATATGAATTCATATCAAAATATATCTATATATAATGGTTGTTTTTTGTACAAGTGCATATACATGTACATGCGCTGTGGTGCAAGCTCCCCATTCTCATATGTATGTGTGTGTGTGTGTGTTTTATTTAACTACATAACAACAATAAAGGCACATCTCACAATAAATAGGGTCAACTACATGGATTCTTTGCCTCCAATATTGAGCTTAGATCCAAAAAAAACTAAGATCCATTTGTATAGTCTCATTCCAACACTTCTTGGGCCTCCCTCACCCTCTCTTATCCCGCTCAACATATAAAAACATACATCTCCTAACTGGTGCATCAACTAGCCTCCTTTGCACATGGTCATACCACCTTAAGCAGATTTCTAACATCTTATCCTTTATTGGAGCTACACCAACTTTCCTTCTAATTACATCATTCCGAATCCAATCTTTATGTATGTGTGTGTGTGTCCACACATCCACCTTACCATTTTCGTGTATGCTACTACCATTCTCTACCCATGTCTATGGTTCACATTCCAACATTCAGATCCATAGAGCATAGAAGGTCTCATGACTACTTTGTAAAACTTCCCTTTGACTTTCAAAGTAATTTCTTATCACATAGAATAGTAGAGGCTCCTCTCCACTTTAGCCACCTTGCATTTATTCTATTAGTAGAATCTCCATCAAATTCTCCATCTTGTTGAAAAATAGATCCCAAGTATCTAAAAGAATCTCTCTTCTGAATGTTATAGCCACCAACCTTCATCTCGATTATTTTACCATTGCTTTCGTCAAAAGTGCACTCCATATATTCAGTATTAGTCCTACTTAAACGAATCCTTTAGTCTCCAACGCAGGTATCCCGACCTCAAGCTTCTCATTTACTCCATCTCTAGTCTCATCAATCGACATAATATCATAAGCGAATAACATACACCATGGTATATCATCCCAAATGTGACTTGTCAACTCATCCATACCAAACGTAAAAAGGAATGGGCTCAACAATGAACCTTGATGCAGACCAATGTTGATGTCAAGATAGCCAGTCTTCCTATGTTGGATCCTTGCATAATACGAAGAGCTATCATACATATCCTTTATGAGGTAAATGTATAGGACAAGTACTTTCCTCTTCTCCAAAAATCTCCACAATATCTCTCGTGGGACAGAATCATATGCCTTTTTCCAAATCAATAAAAATCATATAGAGGTTCTTCCTTTTAGCTCTATAAATCTCCATTGTTCTCCTCAGTAGTAGATGGCTTCAATTGTTGAGTGACCTAGCATGAATCCGAATTAGTTTTCTTTTACTTTGGAAACTTGCATCAACCATCTTTCAATCACAAGTTCCCAAAATTTCATAATGCAACTCATCATCTTGATACCTCTATAATTTGAATAATTTTGAATATCGCCTTTGTTCTTATGAAGAGGCACCATGATGCTTCTCCTTCAATCTTC
Source organism: Ottelia alismoides (assembly GCA_037367405.1). NCBI lineage: Eukaryota > Viridiplantae > Streptophyta > Magnoliopsida > Alismatales > Hydrocharitaceae > Ottelia > Ottelia alismoides. The sequence goes on along the minus strand of JAZKJV010001199.1, from coordinate 19,799 downwards.
AGGAATTTTCTTGCTTCACCAAATAAAATTGAATAAATTTGTAAGCCATGTTAAACCACACTCAATTAAAACTCTCCATACTTCAATAAGAATGTCATCAAGTCCTACACCTTCACAGGTCTCATAACCTTCAAAGCCTCGTCTACTCACTTCCTTTATATTTATCTATAATTTGCATAATCAAGTAATTTCACTGCTAACTAGATCTCCCAAAGTGATTTCGCTATTTCCTTCCTTAATAAAAAGCTTATAGAAATGCTACTTCCATCTAGTCTCTATATCCTTCTGAGTAACAAGCATGTGACCTTCCTCATCCTTAATACATCTCACTTGTGAAAGGTCTTTGATCTTTTTTTCTCTTTCTTGGGCCAACCTGAATATATCCTTTTGGCCATCCTTAGAGTCGAGATTTTTGTATAAAACTTCATAAGCTTTTGACTTAGCTTTGCTTACAGCCTTGTTTGCTTCCTCTTCACTATTTTGTAGTTTGTGATATTTCCTCATTTATATCCTTAGACATAGCCTTAAAGTATGCTCTTTTAATTTTGAGCATTTCTTGCACCCCTCCACTCCACCACCTAGCCTCCTTTTGACCTAGAGTTCCTCTCTTTGACTCACCTAGCATCTCTTTGGCTACCCTCTAGATACTAGATGCTACCACCTCCGTCATCTCATTTGCACTTCCATTACAATCCCACTATAAGTCTTCTAAAACATTCTCTCTGAAGGTTGACTGCTTCAATTGAAGATTCCACCATCTAGTTCTAGTGATCTTAGAAACCATTCTTTTCTTTACCTGCCCTTTTATTTGCACATCCATGACTAACAAGCAATGTTTGGTTGCCAAGCTCTCTCTCAGTATTACTTTGTAGGCTTTGCAACATAATCGATCTCTTCTTGTCAATGCAAAGTAATCTATGCATATGTGTTCTAGTCGGGCCACTCTTATAGGTAATTATATCTCCTCCCTCTTCTTGAAGCGAGTGTTTTCTATGGAAATATCATACGTCGTTACACAATCTAGAATGATTCCCTCTTCATTTTTATCCCTAAAGAAATGGCCTCTGTGAACACTAGCATACCCTGAAGCATCCTTCCCTACATGTCCATTAAGATCTCCACCTAGGCAAATAATCTCTCTTTGTGGGATTCGTTGCATAACCTTATCCAAGTCCTCCAAAAAATCTTGTTTAATCCTTTCATCTAAACCAATTTACGGTGCATAAATTGAGAGATATTTAGAATTTATTCTTCGAACATCAATTTTAAGAAAATAATCTAATCCCCAAATCTTTGTACCTCAACCACGTAATCCTTCAAATCCTTATGAACAACCACTCCAAAACCATTTCTATCCTTATCTTTACTTAAATACCAAATTTTAAATCATGTATTCTTGATCTCCTTTGCATTCTCTCCAACCCATTTTGTCTCTTGGAGACATAGTATATGAATCTTCCTTCTTTCCACCATATTTAATATATTCATAAATTTGCATGTCAAAATGCTGATTTTCCAACTACCTATACGTAATTTCCTTTGCAACCACTTTTAGACTAACTTATTTGCTCGTGTGTGTCCATCATGCGAGAACCCTTAAAATTTTCAATTACATCCAGGTAACAATGCAACAGAACTAGCTTATTTACTTACATGTGTTCCTCATGTGAGAATCCTTGCAAATTATGAACCACATCCGGAAACCAATGTAGCGGTCCTTTCCAACTTCTCATTGCATTCAGGCGATGCAGCGCATTATTAGTAGTAAATGCCTCAACAAAATTTAAATATTTCCTTAAATCCATGTTGAAAAGATCTGAACTATTTTAAGATAATTTCCTACATGGTGTTCTTAAAAAGAACACTTTGTTTCTCTTGCACTAGATGTCGGCTACCTAACGCACAATCCTCCTCAATTTACTCGGTCTTGGGAACTGACCAAGACTGAGTTATGTATTTTTTAACTATGTAAATAAAAATAATATCTATAACTATAAATGCATGTATTTTAATTATTTAACTATGTAAATAACAGTATTTTATTTATAAAAATTATAATAAAATAATTTATTCAATTATGGACATTTTGTATTTTATTCATTTTTTATTTAAGTTAATTTACTATCTATTTCTTATTTATATCAACTATTTATTTCGTATTTATTTTTGTTTATATAATTCCTTAGTTTGTCTTATGTGGATCGATCTCCCATCGGTTGAGCCTAGTTTCATTTACCAACCTGGTCAACTGCCCCTTTCCCCACTTTCAACCCGATCCAGAGCCAACATCGCTTCTTCACCAATTTTTTTACCCGATTCCCTAGGTCTTTTGACCTAGTTTATTCTCTCACTTATCCGTCGTGGATCTGAGATCCATGCTAAATAATGTTTTGCCTAATCCGTGATTCTTTTCACTCCTAAAGTCCCTCCTTCTCGACCCTTTTTCTCAGCCTATAATAACACCTCCCAAGTTTTCAGCTGCTCCCGATCTGTTTTTCATTCCATTCCCTCTGATCTTGAGCTTCTGGTATGAGTGATTGATGATAGGAACCATTCCCCTTCGAGTGTGAGTGTGAGAGAGGGAAAAAGGGCACGATTCCCCTACTGGGTTATTTTGTGAATTACATGTAAGTCCTGAAATCAAGTGCACATACATGCTCACTTAAATAATTGCACCTCTTATCCTGTCATTTTCATTATTTGCATTTAGGTCATTTCTCTTTTATTGAAATAAAATGTATTCAGACCCTATAGTTATTATAACTACAATTTAGTCCTATGAACCATGCTCATGTGGCACTACATGCATTGCTTTTGGTTTATTTGTATATTCATCCCTACAATTGATAGATTTGTTAACAAATGCATAAACTTTTCTTTTAATTGTGATTTAGCCCATGTTCGATTGTACATGTGAAGCATTCACGTAAAATATTGGTTATTTGCATAATTTGTCTTTAATTTCTAATTAGTATTTATAAATTTTCTAAGAAATTTTGTCTAATTGTAATTATGCCCATGTATTACTACATTTTACTTTAATTTTTATATTCCTATTATTAATAAATTCCAATATCCAAAAACTCCAAAAAAATAGGTTAAGTACATCTTTAATTGGAATATCTCTAGTAACCTTGGTTTTTGAAACTATTTTGTTTTCTATTTCTAAAAATACAAAAAAAATCATATTTCACTAATTTAATTTAAAAACCTAAAAAATGAAAATATTGTGAAACTTTAAAAAAATACACTAGATATATTATACCATATTTTCTCATATATATATATATATATATTACATTAAAATATAAAAAGAAAATTTTAAAAATTGAAATATTTGAAAAAAAACTATAAAAATGATGTAAAATCACAAAAAATAGTACAAGGTCTTGTGTTAAAGCATGAATAATATATTTTAACATAAAGTTGATTTCCAGAACTTTTGCTTTCATTTTCCATTTTAAAAACACAAAAAATAGTAGCTTAGTTTATCTTTAAAATTATTTTCTACTTAGTTCAATTTAAAACCCATAAAAAATTTTCCAAAAATCACTACAAATAGTAAAAAGTATTAAACAAAAAACACTTTATTTCTTATTTATGATTTATTTGATTTGTTATAAAATCTAAAATGGCTTTTTATCACTTTTTGGATATATTTTATTCATAAAGTGTTTTAAAAATTAAAAATATATAAAAATATGGGACAATAATTTTCATTAAAAAATATAAATATAAATTATATAAAAGATTAAAAATATATATTTAAATTGATAAAATTTATAAAATCCATAAAAATTAATAAAAATCATTTAAAATCCTTAAAATAGTAGAAAAATCATGATTAATAACTGCACCACCACTTAGTTGAAAGCTTGTCTCCCTAAATTCGACACTCCATACACTTGATCTCTATATCCATTTGTTAGGAGTATAAAAAAAATCAAAAGATTATTTCATATCTTTTCCTATTGAATCATCACTTGGTCGACACAGTGACGTCGTTCTAGCAACTGAGGTTGTTTTGCAAATTCATCAAAAATGTGAGAAATGAAGAACGCTATTCCTCACATTTCTATAGAGCTCCAGCTTGTTGATATAATTATGAAACTACTTTCAAAGAAACATATCACATTATTGTCATCCAAATTCGGCATGATCGATAGATACACTCCAAGTTGAGGGGCAGCATTGACGTTATTTATCATTATTAGATCATTGGTAGCCATATCTATAGTTTTTATGTTTAACACTTCCTATTTTGAACCCTTTGTATGTCAATTAGTCCTGTTGAGGAATATTATGTATTTTCGATCCATAGGGAAACATGGTTTCATGCTATATAGGAAACCTACTCTTCGAAAAAAATCAGTAATTGATTCTCTCATTTTCTTCACGCACGTAAAATATACCATAATAATAGCTTATTGAGGTTTGATCATCAAATGGATAAATTAGTATATCGAATAATTAAAAATCTTAATCTTGAAGCCAAATTCAATCATGAACTATCTCTTCGATCAAGCAAAAACTCTCTATAGAACTATGTGAAACTCAACCAGAGATGAACTCAAACAATATCAATCATTAACTATATGTATAGATATCTAACTATCTCAAACAACGGATGGAGACAAGAATGAATAAAATCCTTGATGAAGGATGGGATGGAGACGATAATGATAATTAATGGATAATGACTTTAAACATCCCGTATCATGGTAAATCAAATCAATGGAAATTCATTTCCAAGGTTTTGATTAAAAAATCCATATGAATATGTTTAAATCAAGGAGAAATAAGAAGGATAGAAGCGACTAAAGGTCAAAAAAGAGGTATAAGGTAGAGTTTTGGTTTTTTGATATATGAAAAAAGATAAATAAACATAATTATATGAACTTTCTACTACATATTGTATTTTATTTAAGGAAAAATAATCAATGGTCATATCATCTCCACAAAAGGTTGTCACCTTTTAATTTGATTATTTTAATCAAATAACCACAAGGTTAGTAGCTTGAAACCCATAAGCCGTGATTGAGTATGAAAAGAGAAGATTTTATAGATCCTAAGAACTTAATTGAAAAAGGTTGTGTAAATTATTTATTTGTGTATGTATGCGCATGCATGTCCCTATAGGATACTTGGTAATTCCAAGTTAAATTAGGAAACATTGTCTTAATGCCAAAACTAAAAAATCACATATAATTGTTGTATTAAAAATTCATCGAGTTATGCAAGCCAAAGGTGCCTATAAGCAGGACCACGATCATCATCAGTATGAGATGGGGTATAAATGGATCGAACATGAGCGAACCTATATTTTTTACATTTGTTTATTTAATCGAGCCTAAACTTATGTTCAGGTTTGATTCATTTATCTTCAAACCGCATCTGAATCAAAATTTTTTAATCGAATTGAACTTGAGAATTTTCTAGTAAGATAGAGTGAAAAGAAAAGAAACGAAAATATATATATGTGTGTCTATAATTAGAATAGACATTCACTCAGTTTTTTCCGTTATCTAATCTTCTTCGTCTTTTGAAAATATTAAATTATAAGATTTATCTCTTTGAAAAAAGTATAATTATAATGTATTTGTATATCCCTTCGTATGAGGATAAGGAATAATATGAAGATATGCGATGAACAAAGTTTGTACTTGTTCTTGTTATTTGAGGACAAAGAAGGGAAAAGTACTACACACATAGATGATGGATGTTGTAATTAAGATGTGACTATTTATTTTGGGATATTTTGTATCTAAATAAAACTTACTTATCCCGTAAAATATTCATTATCTCCTGACAAAGTTCGCTTATCCTGAGACAAAATACACTTATCTCAAAATAAGGTCCACTCATGAGGATAAGGATTTGTAATTATGTGTATATTTGTGCCTATTTATCAAGCTTTTAACGAATCGAACCCAAGCGAACTTATGATTTTTAGGTTCGGTTCATTTATTTAATCGAGCCTAAACTTGTGTTCATTTATTTCCTAACATGGATCGAACTTTTAGCGAGCCGAATCTGAGCGAATATCGAACTTGAAAATTTTTTGACACCCTTGATGGAGATAGCTCATATGTAGAGAAGATAACCCAAAATTTATTGCTTTGTTATGGGTCATGTAAGCTTAGACTTTTTAGGCATCTTTTGGCCTAGTTGTTTTAGCATTTTTGGTGGCTTCCATTTCCATTGAGCTATATATGTTTTTTGACATTTTGTAAGCCATAGGGCAAACAAAGGATATATCATTATGGTAATCAAGATTAAAAGCTTTAAAATAAATGGTACCCCATCATCCTAGAAGTTTGGTTTATAAATCAAGTCCTAAGCAATAAGATGCATTTTGTTGTCTTTATTGGAACCCCTCCAAGGTAGTTTTCCCTAAGATTATCGATTTTTTTCATGAAAGTTTTTAGCATTATGGGAATATCAACGTGATTGTAGAGTTTATAATAATGCACCTAACATTTATGGAAAAGTGTGCTTGTCTCCTGTTCAATATTATAGCATGAATTTTATCATTGCTTTTATTCTAAAAAGTCATTGGTAGATGCTTGTTATGCAGGTCTTGGCATAGCTAAGGATGTATCATGAAATTTTGAGTTTACATCTTGGATTTTTTGCACTTTTATGATTAATTCTTCATTAATTTCACAGAAAATTCACTACAATAAATTTGAGTTATAGTGACGCTTTTTTTCAAAATCTGTCAATAAATTAGTCGTTCTTAAATATATAATGACGATATTATTCTTACGAAATGATTTTTCATACTTGGAATTTGTGACGAATATCATATTTGTCGTTATATAATTAGCAATGGTCCACAATGCGATGCTTATCCATTGCTATTTTTAAACTTCTAATTAATAGTCACAAAATTTTGAACTAAATATAGCGACGATCAGTTGATATTTTGAAAACTAGCAACGAATAAGGGTCGTTATGTGGATCATTGCTAATGATATAGCGACAAATATATTATTCATCGTTAATTTCAAGTACGAAAACTCATTTCACAGTATCATCATTATATATTTAACAACAGCTAATTTAGTAATAGATTTTGAAAAAGCATCACCATAGCTCAATTTTGTTGCAGTGACTAAGTCAACAAATCGGAAGCCTTCATGAGAAATGTAGAAAAATGGATTTAAAGTAATTTTATTCTTGATGAAAAGTTCCCAATTCTTATTCCAAGGTAGGTAGAACTATATGTATGTGATATTAATATTATTCTTAATTATTTTTTAATCTCAATTATTTAGTTTGATTATTTAATATATTTATTCACAAAATATTAGTTATGTATGAATAATGAAATTTAATTTAATTAATTATGATATACATAAATATTATTGTATAGGGGAAAATTCTTTATGTGATTTTTAGTTAATTTTTATTTTATTTATTTTCCTTATTTTGATATAAGTAAATCTTACATATATTCAGTTATTATTTTTATACTATGCATATAAAATATATTAAATATTAGATATAATTTATTCTTGGAATTGATAGGTATACTTGTGTGATTAGGGATGTCAATCTGGGTCTACCCATTGGGTACCCGACCTGAACCCGCCCCATTTAAGGACCCAAAACCCGCCCCATTTACTTTTGGACGGGTTTGGTTTTTGAATTGACTACCCATGCGGGTTTGGGTGATGGGTTTGGGATTGCCTTGTGGGTACCCGAACCCGAACCCGCCCCAAACCCGAATAAAAAATATATATAAAGATAGATATGTGTGTTGCATTTTAATCAAACTAGCCCCAAATCCATTTCATATCTAATATGTATCGATCTACATATATAAATATCCAACTCAAATTTCTCCTCTCCATACATTTATTCATATTCAACTAACTTTTTGTATCTTTAATAAATAAAAAACTATCAACACAAAAGAGTTAAACACTTAACATGTATAAACCTTTAATATTCTCTCTATATTGCACATTTATATGAATTGCCATATTACACAATCTCACTCTATTTTGTGTCTATCTATGAAAATATTGTATACATACAAACAACTTAAGATTTACAACGTCGAAGATATGGGTACCCATTGGGTACACGGATATCCGACGGGTATATGGGTACCCGCTAGAAATTACCCGTTTAATAAATGGGCGGGTATGGGTAGTGATATTATAAATGGGTATGGGTTTGGGAATAGTAATACCCGCCCCAAACCCGACCCGCTGACATCCCTATGTGTGATATTTACATATAACTCAGGTCTCTCTTTTTTATCGATGAATTTTTAAGTAAATGTTAAATTTTAATATACACTTATTAACATTTTTTATCCTTCTTAATATATACATATTTTCTTGTTTGCAATATGTGTTTGCTTAGGTTTTAGCTTTAATTATGATGAATGATGATAGTAAATAAGACCCTCATCACATACTCAATGAACCATTAATGATGATGATGATGCATCTTGATAATACTAGTGACTAGGATAAACTAGAGGATTAGAGTTTGGAATGATGATATGTCAAGTAACTATGTAGATATCGAAGGCTCTCGTTCTCTCCTTGAGGATCCCACTACTTGTCTCTTCAATAGAAGATTCTCAAGTACTCTTAAGGGTTGAAAATCACGGGAATCATCAATGTAGATATCTAAAAATGGTCTCTCTCAAAGGAACTTCAAAATAGGCCTCTCTTACACAAAAACACAAAGAATGAGTTCTTCTTAGGAGATGGCTTCTCTTATTGAAATCTTGACAAGTATAGCCTATAGGGGACACAATCAAAGAAGTCACATCCCTTCAACATGGACCGATGGAACTCTCGTCCTTACTACATAAATAATTATAAGTCTTTTTCTAGAGAACTCGTACAAAGGTAGATGTCAAAAATCCGATTTTCTACTCCTCCTTTCTACCTATCTAAAGCATTGAATATTGATTTAGTTGGGAGCAATGAATAGACAAAAGAACCTCTTTGCTCTCTTTTTAGTTCAATCTCATTGCAATTCTTTTTTTCTAATTTGTTCATCTTTTTTATTTGAAAGGCATTTTATTATTCTTTTTTAGATTATTTAGCCTTTACCTTTTTATTGGGTTGTTCTTCTTAGGTCCACTTCCATCACATCCATTGCCTTTTGTGCATTGCGGCCTTCATGTGTACCTTTGCTTCACTTCTTTAGATGTTGCATCTCATTAAAACCCACATTTTTTTAATTTCATTTCTTCTTAATGATATTATTGTTGTACTCAAAATATGCATCTCATTGAGACGATTCCAACGAACCCAAGAACATAAAATTTCATGTTGGTAGCTCAAGCTACTCGTGTTTTAGTATACCAGCGGTTTTTGTAAATATTGATATCGTGGGGAATACGGGGTATGTTGATTCCAATCCCTATTTTAAACCCCTTTTCCTCCATAATGACAGCACCAAAACTGTAATTCGCATGTTCCCTTTCTTAACCACTTAAAGAGAAAAGGGGATACTCGGACCCCAGAAATTACCGGGCTTATGGTAAAAAAACAACTTAAAAAGGAGAGACCATCATGAAGGATATCGGTGGCATCGATTTATTACAACGATAAGTTTAGTAATAAACTTGGTGATTTAATTATTATATCAATAGTAATAGTGATAGCTTGATTAATATCATTAGACAATGTATTTATCAGAGAAACGTGTTATTAGAAATGTATTCAAAATTTTGTTGAAAATAGACATACTTCTTTCAGGTTTTTTTCATATTCTTTATCTAAGCTTTATATATAAATTGTCCTTTTTTAAAAAAAATCTTCCAAGTGAGATTAGATAATGACAGAACACAGTTAAGGGATTAGTGCTAGAGGATTTTCGTATGAAATAATTAGTGACTTAACCCGACAAGGTACATGCATGAATCCAACCTCTGTTTTTACTTAGTAAAGAAAAAAAAAGATGTCCGTAATATCATACTATTTTCTTTTGATGTGATCAAAAGAAAAGTTGATATAGCTCCGATATAAGATAAGAAAAATGCTTGGATTGTTTGGTCATTTGCAAAGGAGGTTAGGTTGCGAGATTTGGGATGCTAAGTCGATTAAGAAATGGCGAGGAAGGTCCAAGAAGTGTTGGAATGAGACTATCCGAAGGGATTTTAGTTATTTAGATTTATGCCCGAGAGCGACCCAAAATATATCTGAATTGAGATTGAAAAAATCATGTAGACGGCCCTACTTAATTGTGGAAAAAAACTTTGTTGTTGTGTGATGTTGGTATGCATTAGTTCTTCTTAATCCAGCAACTGATAGACTTTTCTATATTTAGAGAGCACGTATATCTTGATCAAATACTAACATCGTACTAATTATCCTTAAGTTTGGTTGATATTTAAAAAATACACCATTGTTACAAATTTCATAATTGTTCTACGAAAATCCCTTATAGATAAAAAACTATTAAAATCCCTTATGAACTAAAACTATTTAAAGGATATCCCTTTATTGGCCATCTCATGGGGTAGATGTATAAAAAAAAGACTAAACTGGATGGCGTTAATAAATCTATTACAGCAGTTAGGACATGTTTGGTTCAAGAATAGGCCATGGAATAAGGATCCTCTTCTCGATTTCACTTCTCCCTCCATCGTACGGCAATTCCTCATGTGCCAATCCCTCAGCTCTCCCTTCCTTATTCTTCTCCTCAACTACTTGCGCTGCTCCTCGATCATCCTACCCAAACTGCAGCTTCACCCGTGAAGCGTGATTCTTGGACTATGCATGGCATAAGCTCATCCTATGAATGGAGAATCTGAGGTAGGTTGCTTTTATTGTGGCATCAATGGGATAGTTGGACATTACAAGGATTCCTTTTGACCCTTTTCCATAGAAGCATTGTATCCTCCACTACCCTTTGAATTGTCACCTCAAGTATGCCCTCCTCCATGGAGTCTCGGGTTTCCGATAACACATTATTATTTTATAAATTGGGCCGGAGATCGATCTCCGATGGCTCGCCCAGGGATATGGTTGTGTATTTTGTCCTTTGCTTGTGCCTGCACATTTGTTCTTTCCTTTGTTGGATTTCGAGGTAATCGCTCAAGGAATGCTCCATTTTGGTTCTACAAATCATTTTATGTATGATGTCTTTTTGTTCTTCTTGGTTGTTCATATTGTTGGTTAACTGACGATGCAATTCTAACGTTGATGAAATTAGGTTCCATTATACTATGAGCTATTAGTTGTATTGTCATGTATTGTTTGGATTGTTGGTGATCATATAGCCTGAGTGGGATTTGGCTCGCAGACCTACTATTATGTTTATTTCATTTGAAACACTGCATGATGTCTCCATTGATGGGAGGAATTGTATGGAGCCTATTTGATGTGTTTTGATTTTCATATGATGCTCTATTTGGTGGAGCAGGAGTTGAGAGCTACTCCATTGCTACTCTGTGATGCATTGTTGTTGGTCTTGCATGTCCATGTCGGTTGCTTGATTGATGGTACATCGTTAATTTCATCTGAGATTGTCAATTGCTAGGAGATGTTAATGAGCTTATTAGAGTGTGCATTTGTTGGGATAATTGTTCTTTTGATGCCCCATTGGTTGAAGCTTGAGTTTAGAGCTACTCTGATGATATTCTATGTTGTCTGGTGGGTATTTTTTTGATGATCTTCCTCGTTGTTTGATTGATGTTTCTCAATGATGTGTGGTTATTGTACTCGGATGTACATTTATTGGGAGGATTTGTATGGAGCTTATTTGTTGTGTTGGCTCTTCCTTTGACGCCCAATTGGCCGGAGAATAAGATGAGAGCAGCTATATTGTTGCTCTGTGATGCATTTTTGTTTGTCTTGGATGTTCCTGTTTATGGATGCTCTATGATGTTTGAGCTCGATCTGAGAGATGCAATCATGCAATGCTGCTACAAATTTTATTTCATTAGAAAACACCCCATGATGTCTCTCTTGATAGGAGGATTTGTATGAACCCTATATGGTGTGTTTGCTCTTCATTTGATGCTCTATTTAGTGGAGATAGCGTTGAGAGCTACTCTGTTGCTGCTCTGTGATGCATTGTTGTTGGTATTGGATATCCAATTTGGTTGCTTCTCTTCGATGGTTGAGCTTGATCGGAGAGCTGCTTTGTGGTTGCTCTATGATGAAATTTTTTATGGTATATCCAAATTTGTTGTGAGATGTTCATATACTCAAAGATGTTAATGAGTTGAGAAATGGTAGTGTTTGCTATTTGTTTGATACCCTATTGGATACAAAAATATGCTGAGAGTTGAGATGTTGATGCTCTATGATGCCTTTGTCTTGTTCTTGGATGTTTATGTTGATTAATTGATCGATTGGTACTATGTCGCTCTGCTTTGATGCATATGTTGTTGTTCTGTGATACATTTTTGTTCATCTATTGTTGCTCTATAATGGATTGTTGTTGTTCTTGTGTGTATACCTTATTTGCTTGTTTATTCCATTAAAAACAACTCCAAGATGTCTCCCTTGATCAAGGGATTTGTGTGGACCTTATTCATTCTTTTTCCTCTTCATTTGATGCCCTATTAACCGAAGATTGAGTTGAGCGAAGATCCACTGCTGCTCTCTAATGTATTTTTGTTGGTCTTGGATGTTCCTATTAGTTGCTTCTCTATGGTGTTTGAGCTTGATCTTATAGATGAAATCCTACAATGTTGCTACGAAGTTTGTTTCGTTATAAAACACCCCATGATGTCTCTCCTGATGGGAGGATTTGTATGAACCATATTTGATGTGTTTGCTCTTCATTTGATGCTCTGGTGGCTAGAGATTAAGCTGAGGGCATTCTACTATTGCTTTATAATGCAATTGTTTAGTCTTGGATGCGCATCTTGCTTGTTACTATATGATGTTTCAGCTTGATCTAAGACATGCAAAGTTTTTACGATGTTTATTTCATTATAAATCTCACCATGATGTCTCCCCTGTTGGGAGGATCTGTATGGACCCTATTTGTTGTATTTGCTCCTCATTTGATGTCCTGTTAGCTGGAGATTGAGCTGAAAGTTGATCTACTATTGCTCTAGGATGCATTTTTGTTGGTCTCGATTCACCATCCTGATTGTTGCTCCGTGTTGTTTGAGCTTGATCTGAGAGATGCAACCCTATACTTCTCTGTGGACCCTTTTTTGTTGTGTTTTCTATTCATATAATGCTCTGTTAGGTGGAGCTTTACTTGAGAGATGCGTTGTGGCTGTTCTATGATGCATTTTGGTTGCTACTCTATGATGTTTGAGAGTGATGTGAGAGCTGCTTTACAACCCCTATTTGTTGTAATGAGGTGGATATTTGAGCTGAGAGTTTCTTTGTTGCTACTCTATGATGCATCTTGTTATGGTTTATCCAAATCAGTTGTGTTTGTTGGTCAATTATTTCCCTATTGACAGATGTTCAATAGTTTGTTATTCAATCATTGACATATACTGCATTGGGGTTGGTAAGGTGCTACTTCTAAATTGGAATGTGCTTTAGCCATTTAACTGCATCCATATAAGATGGTCGCGGGAAGTGCAGGGGTGCACATTGGGGACGACGAGTCCCCTGACCACCGAGTGAAGTGGACACCCGTGATGGATGAGTGTCTTCTTCAACTGCTCAAGCACCATTTTGACATAGGGGACAAGGTTGGAGGTTCGTTCACACTACTGACATGGAATAGCATCATTGCACACTTCAACATGCAAACATTGAAACTATGGGACGAGAAGCTAAACAATCGATGGAAGACAATAGACAAGGACTACACATCATTTGTAACGTCCCGGGCTTAGGTCCCCGGTCCGTTAGCGGAGCATTACTGACCCTGACAACTTGTTGGATCCGGGCTCAAATGAACCCGTTGACAACCACCCAAAATGCTTAAGCCCAAGTTGTCAATTAGTAACCCCCACCACTTATATACCACACCCACACTTTGTGAGTTATCCATGTGGTACTATGTTTGGGGTTAGGGTGTTACAACCTCCCCCACCTATATTCGCAACGTCCTCGTTGCGACATGGCACATCACTTATTCCCGGTGATAGTAGCGGTTGCACGCTCCGGGTAGCCATTTCACCCTAACCCCAAACATAGTACCACATGGATAACTCACAAAGTGTGGGTGTGGTATATAAGTGGTGGGGGTTACTAATTGACAACTTGGGCTTAAGCATTTTGGGTGGTTGTCAACGGGTTCATTTGGGCCCGGATCCAACAAGTTGTCAGGGTCAGTAATGCTCCGCTAACGGACCGGGGACCTAAGCCCGGAAAGTTACAAATGGTATCAGAGCCAAATTCTCTCTGATAGTGGAAAGGGCTACCCGAGAGGTGGAGCCGCCCCTACAAAGAGGTTGGAGGAAAAGGCTACCCGGAACGTTACAAATGGTATCAGAGCCAAATTCTCTCTGATAGTGGAAAGGGCTACCCGAGAGGTGGAGCCGCCCCTACAAAGAGGTTGGAGGAAATGGCTACCCGGAGCGTGAAGCCGCCACTATCACTGAGAAGAAGTGATGAGCCATGTCGCAACGAGGACGTTGCGAATATAAGTGGGGGAGGTTGTAACACCCCCCAAAATTGAAAAAAAATCCCACGCCGTGGAACAAGAAGTTTTCGGGTGGGATAAATAGTGACGAGCTTACTATCGAACAACCCGGCTTAAGCATTTTGGGGGTGGTTAATCGGGTCCGCATGGGCCCGATCCCAAGAGGTTGTTAGGGCCAGTAATGCTCCGCTAACGGACCGGGGACCTAAGCCCGGGACGTTACATCATTCGTATAGCTGATGACAAAGAGCAGTTGAGGGTGGATCCAGTCTCTTGTACATTAGTCACACTAGATGAGGCGGCCTAGATTACGGTATGTATGTACGTTAGACCTTAATATAGATGTCTTGATTTTTTCAACATTTCATCACGTAATTTTACCTTCTGATTGACAAGGCCTACAAGCCCTATCAAAGAAAGTCCTTTCCTCATCACGACCTGGTGGATGCAATTGTAGGAGACTACACCACAAATGGTACTTGCACCGTCTCCTCTCAGACCGCACCACCAAGGTCATTTGGGACCTTCTTTGAGATGGATACATCGGCACAATAGGCATTCTATGATGACCTAGTAGTGGGGAATGATGCGCATGGGGTGCCCGATCCAGTTGGAGGTGGGGACCACCTACTCAAACATCTAGAAGGAGACAACATAGGGATTCAAGGGGAAATACCTAGGTAGCAAGCATTTGTTAGCAATGTGAGCCCCGGGCGAACCATTTCTACAATAAATGTTATTGTAATGAATAAATTATCAATGAAAGTTATTGATTATTTTTCACTCCCTTTCTGAGATTAATGAATGAATGCACTATAGGGTCCCTCTGTACAATAAGGGTTATGTACCATGGCTAACTTAATGATCATACAGCTGTTGATTCATTGGATGAATCATAGAGGTTGATGCTTAGATGAATATCTAAGGAGTTAGATAGAGGACTCATCAAGCATCATCAAATGATTATTAAGTGATGATCTCCAGCCTGAGTAGGAGATGGCAATCCTATCTCATATGGTTGATATCTGACTGACCTCTTGATACAGGTCCTCTGCATGGGAATAGTGATTCAGAGGTGTCAGGTTAGTTGAGTCAATGGGTTGACTTGATGAGATCGAGATAACCAAAGACCTACGTTGAATACTGTCACAACATAGGCATGCATCCTCTGACCGGAGACAGATGTATTGCTATATGTCTGAGTGTGTACATTTGGCAGACCAATAGGTTGATGACCTAACCAAGGTCTATACACCGGCGAGCTGGTGTGCATGTAAGGACATATGAGTAATACGATCTCTCAAAGGGATCATACAGGTTCACTTGTGAACCGGGAGGCATGAGCTCACTCATGAGGTATTGGGACTGAACAAATTCCATGCATGGTCATCATGCTTTGGAAGCATGACATGAATTTGAAGGTAAGATATATGCTTTGTGAAAGCATATGATCTATACCAAATACCAATGACCAAGATTGAGAAACTTAAATGATCTAACCTTGAAGATGACAGTGCAAAAGTGATCTTTATCTTCAGAATGATCATAAGTCTTCCAGTACGCAGGATGTACGGGTATTGGGAATACTTGAGGGTGATTTGATCATATACGATTGTATGACCATGACGCTTCCATTCCGAGGGAGTGATGAAACAGGTTTGGATTTTAGTGACTCCTCTCATTAGAGAAGTGATCTAATATTAGTCCATGAACTGGACATTGATCTGAATGAGATTCAGGTGCAATGAGAAGATTAGTCTACGGTCTTGATTTGATCAAGCATCAGTGGGAGGTCCATGGCATCTTGATTTGACATATGATCTCAACATCCAATTCACTATACGTGGAACAATACAATCGCCATGTCCTTATCTCCAAGTATCTGCGGAGAGATTGCATTATTCTTGAAGGGTTCAAGAATAATTCCATAAGATCTAAGCAATGAAGAAATCATGATTAAATGTGATTTAATCATCTTGAAGTATGAAGAAATTATCCAATATAATTAAATGTGATTTAATTATTATGGATAAGAATAATGTGGATCGAAATATCCAATTATTCATAATATATTATAAATGTGATTAATAATGTATTAGAGAGAGCCAATTATAATTTATATGTGTTGATTAATTATTATGTGTATTGGATACACATTGTGTAATTAATTAACAATGTAAATTATATGTTGTTTTGGGTTGTGAATATGATTCACAATTTTTCCATGGCAAGATTACAATATTCTCAAATATAATTGTGAATTATTTTGATGAATAAAACCCAACAAAATTTGTTGCAAATAAATAAAGAGATATTTCCATGGAGATATGCAATCTCATGACTTGTCATGAGATTGCTCTCCCTATGGAAAGGGTGGGCGGCACCCTATTCCAAATAGGAATGGGTGGCCATCCACATGGAAGGTACATGGAGATGAAATCTCCATGTATTTTCTCTCCTTATTTATTGTTTTGATTTAGGACTAATTTATATTTGATTTTGTCAAATATATTTTAATCCAAAATTTGTTGATTTTGACAACAACAATCTTGACCATTGGATTTACATAAATTAATCTCATCCATTGATTTTATATGTCCCATGGATTGAGATCCATGGATCCCAAAACCCTATAAATAGAGAGGCATATCATGCTCTCTATTTTGCATGCAATATTGGAGCTCTCTCTCTCTCTCTCTTTCTTCATACACGACAGCCCTCTCTCCCACTATTTTTGGTGGTCGTCCATCATACCCTAGAGGAGAGAATCGTCGACGCTCTCACCACCGCGCCGCCGCTTCGACGTTCTTCGGTTCTCCGTCTTCGTGGAGTGTTACACTCACGAAGGAGACGTTCAATCTCGTGCGACGAGATCAGGAGAAAACTACGCTTGGATCAACTTCTTGGATTGTGAGGACAACGCGGTTCATCCATGCGCTCGCAAGCGGTCTCACCGACGATCGGACTTGAGACAGGAGGTCTCTTCTCTTAGAGACTCGATCAACCATGCTTCAAGAGGTATTATATTATACTTGTTGTGGTTATAGATGAAACGATCTGAGAATCATTCTCGGATCATGTGGTTTGATCGCATAAAATAAATTTAAATTTCGTTGCACCGAACAACTAGTACGACTAGTCGTTCTTCGTCATATCCGATACGATAATTCCATATCCTTTAGCATTCCCGGAGTGATGGTGCCTACCTCGCTTCACATGCTTTAGGTGAGGATGTGGTTCACCTAACGAGACAAATGCAGAAGCTGCAAAGAGAGCAGATCCAAGCATGGAGCCCCAAAGATGAGTTGGAATTCTTTCATCTTGGTCTGGGTTCAGAGGCACAAATCTGGCTCTCACATAGCCTATGGGGCCCCTATGAACGGATCATCTTCAACCGTGTCAAGTATGTGCCTACTAAGTTAGATGCGTGGGTAAGCATTCAGCTCGGCAAGTCGTAGGGATGATTCACCATAATTGTTTTGAGGGTTGCGGCATTATCATGTAGTAATGTATGTTTAACCTTAGGAATTATCCTTATTGTTGTAATTTATTTGGCTTGTTTTTAAATTTGAGCGTTGACGAACATTATGTAGGATGATATTAATTGTTTTGGATTGTAATAGTTTTATGGGATATTTACACCAATAACCTTTAGTAATTTCATAATTACCCTAGAAACCCTATATAATCACGAATTACAAACAGGACCTTGAATAAATACCTCATTTTATACCCATAACCTTCTGTTAGTTTAGTTCATTAACTCAACCATATGAGTGAGTTAGTCTAATCAATCCACCATCTAATGGCTAGGGTTAACATAAAGAAAAAAAGGAAAGAAATTTCTGACAGGAGGAGGCAGGCTCGCAACCGGTGGCATAAGGCTTCGAGCAAGGGGTCGGGCTTCCAACTAGGAGGTTGGCGGTGGGGTGTGTATGGGGGCCGTCTGGGGTGGGTTCTTGCTATTGACAACGGGGACTTCGACCGGTGGAGGCTGGCGGAGGGGATTCAGACTTGATAGCACTGGGGGGAGGGGGGAGGGGTTGGATTCCACGATAGAGGGAGGTTGGTGGCGATGGGAGTCGGGCTTGCTGGCACAAGGGGGCACGATGGGGGTCGAGGTTCAGGCTTGTTGGTGCTAGGGGTGTTGGTGGTCGGACGATGGTGGAGGCTGCCATAAGGGAGTCAGACTTGCTAGCATTGGTTTGGGGGTGAGGGGTTTGGTTCCATGATGGGCGGATGCTGGTGGTAATGGAGGTCGAGGGTTGGGCATACTAGTACAGGTGGGGGGCGTCGAGGGTCTTGCTTGCTGGAAGAGCTTCTACGAGGGCGAGGGCAAGGGTTGGGATCTTTCTGAGTGGTCGGAGAGGCGCATGGGGGGTTATCATGTCGGATCCTGGCAAGGGGTAAGGGGGAGGGTGAGGGCGCGTCGGGGGTGGATTCTTGCTGCGGGCAGTGGGGGCTTCGATCGGTGGAGGCTGGCAGAGGGGAGGAGGACGTGGTTTCTTGTTGTTGGCAACAGGGTGTTGATCGTTCAAGAAAATCGCTAAATTGAACAACTAACCACAATCAAGATAAAGCAACGAAAAAAATGCGAAGTTAAAATTTATTTTATTTAACTCTACAAAATGTGTGTACAGTGCAAGTTTGTAGAGTGTCGAATACATGGAGCAAACTAGATAGATTGGGCAAGTGAATGCAAAATGTGATTGTGATCTCTTTGTCTATGTGTCTTTTGTGGGTTTCAATTGTTCATTTTTTATTTTATATTTTATATTTTTGGATTTTGATTTTTTATTTTCTATTCTTATATTTTTCTTTTTATATATTTTTTTTATTTGTTTTCCTTTTAAAATACAATACAGTTATATATCAGAGTATATTTGCAATATATACTAGCATAGATATAATATTCAAAATGCTCAAAACTCAGAAAATAAAATATTTCTGTATTTTAAATAATTGTTTACTATTTCTATGATTTTTTAGGATTTTTTGATAACTTTTATATATTTTTAAAGTCAAAAGAACCCTAGAACATGGATTAAATCAAATAGGTCGAATTAAAATGACGATAAAAATAACAAACATAATCAAAATTTCTCCAAATTAGTTTGAATAGTTAAATAATATATAAAGAAAATATAAATTAGTAAACACAACTTTCGGAATTTTAAGGAATTTGTACATTTTTATAAGTGTTTTAATGATTTTTTAAATTTTAAGAGTTTTCCTTTATAATTTTTAGATTA